>WAAE01001283.1:0-26615 GCA_013400495.1 Nicator chloris
ATTCTGTTACAATTACCAATGACCTGAAACTCATTTTAATAATTTTAGTGAGGTTACTCAGAGGATATTTACACCCAAACCAAAAAGAGCAACCATACTGAAACAGTAGGCAGAAGGGAACTTTCTCCATACTAAGACAGATAGGCAGGTAGTAGAACTAAAGATCACTGCAACCAGTGCTGTCCTAAAGAAAAACAGAAAGCAAAACAAATCTGGATAGAATCACCACTGTGCATGTCATAACCACAGTTATTCTAACCTGACAACTATCTTGCTCTAAACTTAAAGCCTCATATTTTTTAAGCCTAAGGCTGTTATTTTAAATGACCTACAATGTGGTGGCATCCTGAATAGTATTCCGGAGACCAGTGTTCACAACAAGACAAGTATAATTAAGCACTTGGATTTCTAGGGGAGGAAGAACGAAAACCAGCACACACTTACGGGACAAGCTTAGTAACTGCACTTCCAAAGCAACAGGCTACAGGAATAATGAATGCAAAGCAAACCAGACCCACCCAGAATACTTTGTATTCTCTGCTGACAATGAAAACGTGTTTCATCTTAGAAAGGACTAACAGTGTTTGCACGCACAAACTCTCTTTAGAGCGATCTCTGCAGATGTGTGAGTCAGGAATTAAAATGTCTTCCTAAAAGATAAGTCTTAGCACTGCTTCTGGAGTGAGTGGAACAAAACACAGCCTATCAAGCAAGAATTGAGGTGGTATGAAGTTTGGGTTTTGTCAAGGAAACAAACTCCTGAGGGAACAAGATGTTTGTGCTGTCAGAGTACAGGCTGCTTTTGAATAGAGATCTACTCTTCCCTCAGAAGCATGACTGTTTTCAAAACACTGGGTGAAGTAGAAATCAAGTGTGTACACTGGAGAAAACCCAAATTTTATTCAACAATACCCCAACACAGTAGTGCTGCCCTGACTAGAAATCTCTGAAGCATTCTCATTTCTTGTGAAAAGACTCATTTCTAGGCAGGTGTTTGAGGCAAACACCCACAGACGATGCTTCAATCAAATCTAAGTTTTAAAAAATTTATCTTTTTTTAAAATATATGCATTAAACAAAGCTGAAGA
This sequence comes from Nicator chloris, assembly GCA_013400495.1. Taxonomy (NCBI): domain Eukaryota; kingdom Metazoa; phylum Chordata; class Aves; order Passeriformes; family Pycnonotidae; genus Nicator; species Nicator chloris. Next base: position 1,089 of record WAAE01001283.1, read on the forward strand.
AATGGGAGACAGAAAGGAAAAAAAAAAGAAACAAACACATTCAGGGAGTAAATGGTATAGATTGCCAGGACACAATCTAAGCATTGCAATCACAGACCATTTATTCAGAACACATGAGCCAGAAGCCATACACTCCCTGGGAGAGAGGAGGGCCTCCCTCTCCCTTTTAACAGGCTACAGCAAGAGGTTCTCACTGCTTCGTGGGCTAACACCCAGCTAGCAGAAAGCATCTTTTCTGTCAGACTAAGAAAGGCTCCAGTAAAGCAGCTTCCTTGCAGAATCTTGCTCTTGAGCCCCCTTCTTCAACTCTTCTTTCTTCTGGTGATGGGAAGGCAAAGCATGTCCTGTCCATGTGAGCCCATGCTGCACCCTTGTCTACAGTGACAGCAGACACCTGTGATTCCTCTCCAAAGATGTACATAGAAGCCAGCTGCAAGGTGCACTATGAGCATGGCCTCATAACTAAACAGCAATTCCTTACAAAAACTATCCTAAAATAGTAGCTTGCAATATCTGTCACACTTTGGTATCACAGGAGAACAGATAGAGACAGAAACTCCTGATTACTAAAACCAGTGTTCCAAACTACGCAAGCAGCTACAGGCAGCTCCCAGTTTGAGTATACACAGCATCATCAAGTGGTGAAAGCAGAATCATCACTGACACCAGTGACAAGTTTTAACACCACCCTTGGGGATTTTTACCCCCAGAACATGTAATAGGTCTGGTGTGTCTGTTCTAACTTGCCAAATGCCATTACAGGGCCTCTGCTGTAAGGAAGCATATCTGCCAAGCAAAATGGTCCACAAGAGTTAAACCTCAAGGCCAGCAGAACCAAAGGGTGCTGAGCATCAAACAGACGCACCCAGTCTGAAAGGGCTTTCAGAACTCTACAGAACTCTGCCACATGGCATCCAGTGACACAGCCTTTGAACAAAACATCCAGCTCAGTATCTGCCTGTATGCCAAAGGACAGCAACATCTTGGCTCACAACCTGTGTATTATATAGACCAGAAACAAATGCAACAGGTGTGGAAAAAATGAAGACTGATGGCAACTAAAACACAACCGTCACTTTTCTACTCCATCAAGTAGTTACAAAATTATCTAACTTGGGCACTTACGTAACAGAACACAGTAACCAACAAAGAAAAAGCCTTTTATTCAGAAGAGGTTCATGTGTCTTTACAAGAAAGTAATGCTCAACTTACAAAGTCAACATTACCACCAGCACCTTTCCTAAAGAGTTGTCTTTTATAAAATGTCAAGTGTGTAAGCAGAGCAAACAAATGATCCACACCCAAACACACTTCTACCCCAAAATCCCTATTTGGATTTTGCATATCTATATGAAGTACATATGAATATCACGTCTTCATACTTCAGGTCCTTCTCCTCCGGGAACCAGCTATAAAAGAGCAAGGTATCTTTGCATTAGTGCCATAGAGCTCAGCTTTACAAACTCATATATGACAGCTCTTGCTTTAAAAAAAACATTTTAGGACATGGAGACTTCATGCTAGACCAAAAAGGCAGCAGGGAGTAAATCAGCACAGCATCTCCTTGTGAAGGAAGCAAAGAACTGAAGAACAGAAAAAGAAATACAAATGGAAAAATGCAAGGGAAAAGAAAAAAAAAGGACTAACCACTCCTTTTACCGATATCTTCTTCATAATCAGCTGAGCAGTTCTAAAGAGAGAGAGCTTCACTGGTTTTGGGATCAAAATAAGAAAGTCTAAACCACAGACTTCCTAATATGCGAAGATATGTCCCCAAGAGACATAAGATCTAATGCAGAAATGTGTCTACGTCTTGCTGAAAATTCACCAGGTTCTTCTTCAAGGGCAACACACCACCAGCTTCACTGGATGGTAGGAATTTCACCCCATACAAGCTGGCTTTGTGGCTAGCTATGCAGACAAGCCACTTGAAACTTCCTGATGTAGCAGAACTGTAGCTTAGGAAAGCTCAGCTTAAAGGATTTGAATACAATCACTGATTGATTTACAGGCACAGAAAGTTGACACAATCCAGCCTTTGATGACTCACCATAGTTATGTTATTTCCATTGAGCAGAATCTGGTCCAGCTTTGTGATTCTTCTGCCCTCAGGTGTGATCTCACTGAAGGAGCATTAGAAACAGTAAGTAAGAACACAGAACCAGGGACAACAGCTCCAGTTTTGACCACAGAACTGATGGAAATCTCTGCATTAAGGAGACCGTTGTTAGAACTAACAAATCAGCCACACTGCAGCATGATCTTGATAAATGGAGCACCTAGGTACAGAATAACTGGCATCTAAAAAGGTCTCTTCTACTCAGTACATGGAGATGTGTATTCACTCTCTAAAGCCTGGCAATTTCTTGAATATGACATATCAACATGTTACGACTAAAAATGTTTAAGTTTGCTACCTTGCTGAATGTTTGCCTAGGTCTTAAGGAAGTGTAAAAAAAAGAAGAAAAAATCAACTACTGGAAAGTTTGCCACACAACCCATGCAAAATTAAGACAACAAATAGGACCCCCATACAAGTATAAACCATGCAATAGCTACTCTATGGCATAGCTGTCCTGAACAGATCACTTTCTGTAGTTCTAAGTCCAAGGTTAAACTAGTCAGCTGGCAAGCATGCCAAAAATATAAAATCATTTTGCTAGCAGACCTTACATAGTATTTTGCCTCAGTGAACCAAACACTAAATAGCAACAAGAGGCAGAAAACATACTTACAATTCCGTAACATCTTCCAGGACCATATCTGAAAATCTAGTTTCAAGGAAAATATGGCCCAGATTTTAAAATGAGAATATTTAATGCTATTTTTATTTTATACCAAAATGTGATTTTACCTGGAAGCTGAAAATACCAGAATAATACAAGTGATCCATATAAAAAGGTCCTATTCAGTGAACTCAAAACTCTCAGTAATAATAAATGACTTAAGCCAGAGCATAAAGCAGACAGTCTTAAACTTCCATCAAAGGATACTGACAAAGTCATCAAATCCTAGAAGTGTCCCAACAATTTCTTTGTCGCTCTTCATCACGATGTGAATGCGTGAGCCGATGCACTTGTCCACAAGTTCTGTAGATACACAGAAAAGCACACGTTCTACAAAGCAAGTCTTTCGTGCCTTACAGGTTTTTTTGTGTTTATTTACACAGAGACACAGTCCATACACTCTTACACCCTCTCCCTCCATTCTCCCACACAAACCGGCCGCTCCCCGACAACCTTACAACCGACCCCCACTCCCACCGGCCTCCCTCAGACACTCCTACAGCCCTACATCCCACCTCGCCCCCCAGACTCCAACACTCCCACACCTATCCCCTACTCCCACCCGCTCCTCCCCGGCCCCAGACCCCGGCATCCTCCTGGGCCGCACGCGGCCCCACCGCCAGGCGCTCCCGCTCTCCCGCTTCCCGCCAGGCGCCGGCGCAGCTCTGCCCCCAGAGGGGCGCGCAGCCACCGCTGCCCCCGGAGAGGGTCCCCCGGAGAGGCCCCCCCAGCCGGCCCCGAGTGCGAGGGCCCGGGAGCCCGCCATCGTTACCGAGAGGCAGGAGCTGGGACGGGTTAGACACAGCACTGGCAGCCATGTCGGAACCGGGCCTGGCCAATTGCCGCCGCCACCGCCCACACCCGGGCAGGGCCGGGGCGGCAGCCGCCCCGCCCCGCCCCTCCTCTCTCCGCTCCGCTCCGCCCCGCCCCGCGCCGCGCCNAGTGCCTCCCGCGCTCCGGTCGCGGCGCAGGCGTGGTCCGGCAGACGTGTTCGCTGCTTCCACGTAGAGACAGGACTTGAAGGAAAGCCTGCTCTTTTACCACTTCCATCCAGTCCTTCCGGCTCAGACAAGTGGCGCCGGCGGGGCTGCCGCCGGTACCGATGTGCCCCCGCGCCAGGACCGTGGACAGTGTAGTGTGCGCTGTAATGGCTCAGCTCTTACAGTATCACGGAAGCAGTCGGGTTGGAAAAGATCAGTGACATCACTGAGGACAACCTGTGAACGAATCCCACCATGTCAGCCAAAACATAGCACTGAGTACCACATCCAGTCTTTCCGGGGACACTGACTTTATGACCTCCTTGAACAGCTTTTCTATGAAGAAAGTCCTTCTAATGTCCAACCTAAATCTCCCCAGCAGAGCTTGAGGCTGTCCTCTCGTCTAGTCGCTACCCAGGAGAGAGAGACCAAGCCCTCCTGTTCACAACCTGCATTCGGGCAGCTGTAGAGAGTGATAAGTCCCCCGAGTTTTCTTGGCACTAAACAACCCCAGCTCCCTGAGCAGCTCCTTAGAGGACTTGAGCTCCAGACCTTTCATCAGCTCTGTTGCCCTTGTCTGGACTCAAGTCCAGCACCTCAATATCCTTCTTGCAGAGAGGGGCCTGTTGCCAGATGAAGAATTGTTTGCACCTGGTGGGTTAATACAGTGCTTATTCTTCAAAAACCATTGACCTATGGAACTGCACAACACTTACGTTGTAGGAAGAAGAATTGGAAAGCAACCAGACCAGTTATACCAACTTCTACCAGTTCACTAGGCCGTCAGCTATGACTTTGGGATCCCTGACCACCAGGGATCACCAAAGAGACCCCCAGAACAGAACACATGGAGAGAGGGGAGGGAATTTCAGAGAAATTATTCTCATATCTATTTTTCTTCTAGGAAAACCTATCAATGTGTATGTAAAATGCAGTATATAAACAAGAGCTTTATCTGTACTCACCACAAATGAGATTTTGGAGGAGATATTAATTCACACATCCAGCTGAAAAAAGAATGCTGCCTTCTTAATGCTACATTAGTGTTAAGGAGTTTTTTTTTTTACTGATTTTTGGTAACAGGCCCACAGCTGGACACAGGACTCGAGGTCCTGTGCTAAGCACAGGGGGACAATCATGCCTGGTGCTGCTGGGCCCACTGTTTCCTGTGTGGATTTTCATTCCCCACATTTGTCCATTGACTCACTAGAGGTGGCTGTGTGGAAGGTTTTTGAAGCCTTTCAGTAACTTCATCCCACCACCATTCCCAGCTGGCATCATTTGTGCCCAGTGGCCACTGGCGGCAGAGACAGCCCTGCGGGCCTCCTGGGCTGCCTTGGGGCCAGGTAATACTGAGCAGAGCTGCACATGGGGGGCTCTGGCTACCACCCAGCATCACAGGAAGCCCCCGTCCCTGCTCAGAGAAGGAAGTCCTTGCTGCAGCTGTGGGCACTGGGGTCACTGGCACTCACCCCTTCTCCACCTGCTCTTGTCCTGCTGGTCACAGGCACCGGCTGGCACCACAGGAGTTGTGCCAGTGGGAATGGGCCATGAAGGCCTAGGCAGCATTCCTGTAGGAGCAGGAGAACGCTCACTGGACATGGGGAGTATTCTGCTGGCACTGGGGGAGGTAGGAGAGCATTGCCAGAGCTTTGCAGAGGGGAGGGAGGGCACTGACTGCTTCCTTGCCATGAAACTGTCAGCAAGGTAACACTGAATCCCACTGATCCTCCATATCCCATCTCTTGAGATGGCCATTTTTCTCTGAAGAATTTGTGACCCTAGAGCCTCTCATGTAGATGTTGCACAAACCCTGATGCCTTTGTGCCCAGCAGCTGGCTGTCATTTAATTTCCCATGCACAGGTACCAAGGTCTAGTAACAGAATTTTCTGACAGCATCAAGTTGCTCCTTGCTGTTCTTTATGCTCTTCGCTCCTCCAAGGTGCACTGCAATCCTTGCTCTCTTGCCTAGGAAACTCAGACAGCCTGAGGAGAGCATAAGTTTCACAGGGCTGCTACTGCCCTGCAATTCTCCTGAAGGTGTCTGCATTTCTCTCAGCTGCTGCCATTTGGAGAGCTCTCCAGCTGAGAAAACAAATATTCTCTCCGCACAAGCAGCAGATTCTTGTCCCATAGCCACCAGTAGGAAACTGTCCCTCGTGAAATAATCCCAACTCCTGCAGTGCTGACCTTTGGGGGATCTCTGCCTTCTTGGATGCCTGAGTGTGTCATCTAGGGAAAGCTTGTGTTAGCCGAACTTCCGTATTTCTGCTAACTCAGCTAATTTAACTTTTGTTGTCCTATCCCTTCAGCTCTGCACCTTACCCGGTGTGAACGGCCACAGCAGTTTTCCTGTTTGTGGTTCCCACTGCTGCTCAGTTACTGTCCTTTACTTCTGCCTGGGTGTGGGAAAGATCTGGCCTTGCAGCCTCTACACTGTCTGTGCTTACCTGTGTTCTCCATCTGCCCAGCCACTCTACACAAAACTGCCAGACTGACCTGTTCACTGTCCTTCTCTGCTCTCTAGAATGACACTAAAGGCTTTCTCTTTAGGATACTGACATAGAAACACATAATCTTTCATTTGGGTCGCAGACACAGCACAATTCTCTCACAACAGAAGTCTTGCAGCCCAGCCACAGGGCAGGCAAAACTACAGCCAGGGTACTTTAGTTTTGAAACACCCAAGCCAACTTCAATGTATACACTTATTCTGAGGGGAAAGGGCAAGGGAACACATGTGGAACTCAGTGTCAGAGCTACATAAAAACTATGGAATTGTGTCTTTACTCAGAGTGCCTGGTAGAGCACAGGAAGTATTATTTATTGGTCTAGAAAGTGTAAAGATGTGGTCAGAGTACCCAGCTACTCAGGAGTTTGCTGTCATACTGTGTTATCTCAAAGACTTTGTTGCATAAGCCATCTAGAAACAGTTTTTGTCCTTGCAAGTTTCTCAATGTTGGCAGGAAAGTTAGCAGGTCACTCTTTGCATCCACTTGCTGTCCTGCAGTACTAATGTTAGAGACCAAAGAACGGCGTGTTTCTTTCACACCTGAAAGCAGTTTTTGGAAATGAAGATGTGAAGGAAAATCCTGACAGCCAATCAGCCAAATCAGCCAAATTGGAAGGTCAACATGCTGAAAATAAACCTTCCAAATCAATGGGTTTTTTTAAGAGCTGGAATTAATGAGCAGCCACCTGCTCTGCCTTAAGGCATCACTGGAGTGCAGCACTGCCCTCGGACAGCTTGTCCAGTGCTGTCTTCTATCCTTTAGATGGTGTTTCAAGCTCTACAACTACAGCTCAAGGCTAGAGCTAGACACTGTGCAACAGTTTTGAACCATAATCAATCACCATGGCCTCGAAGATACTCCACCTTCCCATAGGGACTGGCCAAGTGCTGGGAAGCAAACTGCTGCACCTCCCTTCTCCCTCTCCCTCTTCCCTGGCCTCCATGAGCCTTCTCTCCCACTTCCCAGTGATTTAATCCATGATACCAGCCATGCAGGCCTGGGTGGGCTGAAAGCATAAACAAGAACAAGACTGAGGGTTATAAGGGTTCATAAGGTGGGTAGGAGGGTTGCCATGCTGTCCTGGAATCTGGAAGTTGAGATGGAGTTCAGATAGTCTTGCTCCATAGCCTGATTCAAGTATTGCCTTGGAGTTATTTCCACAAGCTCAAAGGGGAACTTGTGACAGAAGGATTTGCCCTCCTCAGATCCACTGCCTAGTCTGCATAATGGGAAAAAATAACCTTTCTTGCTCCAAATCCACATAAAAGGAGCTAGTTTTTACCATGTGGAGAGAAAATACCCATTCAAATGCACCTGTTTCTTCTACCCATGTTGTACCACCATCTGGGTGTCCACATCTGGTTGATTCAAAGATTGTGAAGGGCTCTGAAGGATAGCCACAAAAAGTTTGAAAGCGTGGAGCTGTGAATCTGTGTGCTGAGCCGTGTTGTGTTTGCTATTTCCAGCACAGTGTCTAACAGTGACCTTAAGTGAGCAAGTCTGGGGGTGTGACGGCTCTGGGTCTTTCAGAATTTCATTCTTTCAACTTTATTTTCCATCACTGACTTTTGTTTCAGATCTGCTAAAGGTTTTCCAGTGGACTACTGTCTCAGGAATCTTCATTGAGACTTGTGAGTTTGTATTTTAATGACAGGCCATTTGCTTGCTAGTGAGTGCTGAAGGCTGTAGTGGCTGGAAGATGTTCTTTGAGGATTATGAGGATTATGCAGGAATATCTTCCTACATAAATGCTCATTTCATGGCTGATGCACTTGCAGGAGGTATGATTTAGTGATCGAAATGATCCCTGTTTTATTCTTGCCATATTCCTAGGAGTTCAGTGGAAGTGGATGGTTCTGTGTGTCATGAAATGCACACATCTCCTGAGGAGGGAGTAGGGCTTCAAGAGGAGAAGACACATCCAGTTGGCTTAAGTGCCAGGCTAGCTGCACTCTCCCAGGGCTTTTGTTACGACTTCAGAACTACTTTCGGTCTAAGCTTATTGGGAATTTAGGCAGTATCAGTATGCATGACAGGAATGACAAAGATGAATGGGGTTATCATTATCACTATTTGAATATGGTAACAGCCCATCAGAGCTTTCCAAAAATCCAAACACAGACAGAGTGTCAAGTGACAGTTTGTATTCACCAAGCAGGGATCTCCTTACTACAATGCAGTGTTTGGTCTGCCATAAATGGAAATGACTGGCAGAAATATAGTTTCTGCAGTGATTTCAGATGTTGAAATGCTCACATTACAGCAAGACACCCCAAGATTGTAATTTCTGAATACCTTTCAATGCAGAACATGGTTCCTATCACCCACAGACACTGGTCTTCTTTATGCATTATAGAAGATGAGTTACCAATGCACCTGTTAGCACTCCCTGCTCTAAATCAGTTATCCTTCCCTGTACGGAGACTTACCTGGATGACTGCCAGAAGTTCAATATTTCTATTTAATTTTTGCACTTAATTGGATTCTTTTACCATGTGCTAGTGTCAGGATTTATGGTGAGAATGTTCAGTCCTACAGAGATGAACTGAAGGTAGGCAGCAACGTTTGTGTCTTGGCATTCAAGAAATATATTGATTTACACTTGCAGACATGTGCCATTCATCCTATTTCTTTATTGCTAAGCATTCAGTGTACTTCCAAGAAAGTGCTTCAGTAAAATCACTGTTTCCAGTCAAGTGCTCAGAAGCAATCCTAGTTTATAGCAGCCCTGCTTCCACTCAAGGTCATGAGAAAATATTATGGAAAGGAAATAGATATCTTGAGCCCAACCCTACAGAGTGATACAGATTCCCAGGACACCCACAAGTGTTTTCCTCTGCTGTTGACTGCACTCTGTGCAGGACTCTTGGCTGCCAGCAGCTCAACTTTCAACTCTCGTGTTTTAGGGTAAAAGTATGAGGAAGTTTTTGGTTTTGAGCAAGACTATTGCAGGAAAGTATAGTAACCTGGAGGAAACAGATGTTTTAAACATCCTGTCATGTGCTCTGTTCTAATGTATTGTAAATCATAAGAGTCCATAATTGAACTGCAATATTTTGCAGTTTATGTAAATAAACTGCAACATACTTTGCCTGAAAGTATTATTTTCCAATGCTTTTTGAAGATTGTAATTGCATCTTGAAATTCAAGCAATTTCTTTCTAAGGTGAGACTTGCAAGAGGGTGAAAATTCAATTTGCTGCACAATTCCACTTAATAAGATGTAACTCCCTAGGGACTTGACCTAAGGATTTGTGCAAGTCATGAAATATGGACTCATTTTCTGCACTGTGAATTTTTGGATCCTGGTGGCTTTTGTTCCAGAGAAGAGCAAGTGTGATGTGGTAATAAGTGAGATCTTTAATGTCTTAGGCATCTCTGTGAAAGGGACATACAGAATGGGTGGGCAGCTGACTATCTTAAGTCAGTAGTTCAGGACAATCACTGACACAGAAATGCAGAGTCACTGTGGGTTTGAATCAGTGCATTAAAGGCTGATTTTAGGCAAGGCAGAGCATGTCACAGGTGACAGCATGTCCTGGTTGTTACCATTCTCTGTTCTTCACATTCCCTCCCTGTAGCAGCCACCTGTTCTTCCAACTTACCCCCACCCTTTGACATGTTTCTTCTAATTTTCCCCAGGGTAATTTTCATTGAATTCCTCATTACCTGTCTGCCAATATGCATTAGGAGGAGTTGATTCTGGTGTGATTTTCAGCTGCTATGTGCAGATTGTGCTGTGAACCTGTACGGAGGGCAGCAGCCACCAAAGGCTACCAGCATCCCTGGAGAGGGAGCACCTCTTGTCTATAGGGAGCAAGCTAGGCACTCCTTAAGCCTCAGAAACCCAGCACATGTGCTCCTTTCTCCACTTTATCCCATCAGTCCTCTCCCTTTTTTCCATCCTTTTATTACTCCCTAACTCCCCCTCCTTCTTTCCCCTCTCTTTTCTGCCTCTCTTACCCCCTTTCTGTCCCTGTTAATTTTCGACACCTGGTGGTACTGTGTTCTCCAAACACCAGAGCAAAAGACAGCGCTGTGTCAAAAAAGCTGTTGTCTCATATCAATGTTAGCATTCCCAACCCCTTTCCTCATGTTTGATTTTTTTCCAGGAAGAAAATGCTTCTTTTGTTTTTCATATCCTGCATATCAAATATATCAATATGCTTTCTTTTTTGGTGATTTATAAAGAATAACAGTGAAGTCTGAATAAATCTGCTCTCCTTGGTGCCAGGAAAATCCCTGTATATAAATTTAGGAAAGAATGTCCAAGATATGCATAGAAACCATCCCTAACCAAAAGGTTCTTGCTAAAGCCAGGAACACTCCATCAAGCCTCTCAAATATGCAGCTGGTAATGGATGATGCACTGTCATAAATGTCTGCAGGAGGTCACTGCATCCTTCTTGTGGAAACACACCAAAAAATACATTCAGCTACAGAATGTGCACCTGAACGATGCAGGCTGTTGAAGGGATGGTACCCTGCTGTACTGGCTCTCATGGGCTGTATTCTGAGCTGCAGTGTCTCACAATGAGATCCGGATCATGAAAAAGAGGAAGTTCTGTTCAATGGCCTCTACTGATAACCAAACACACAATGATCAGCGGTGAAATTAAGGAACCTGGTGTTCCTGTCAGGATTAGTTTCTGCACTGTGGTAAAACCACAGTTGAATCATTTAAGGACTTTCCATCCTGAAACAGGAGGCTAGCAACAAAACTACAGCATAACCTATGCCACTCCGTTTCCTATTAGTTCACCAGCAAAACAGCCCGTAATAAGAAACATAAAACATGGACACACAAGGCAGTCCACTTGCTTAAAAATGAGGTACACACAATAGATACTGACCAGGCCACTTGCATGTGTATTTTGGTTCTTGTCAGCAGGTGGGGGAGAAGGTGCGAGTCAAATCAATCTGCTTAGAAATGTCGCAAAGTAAACCACCTTATATTTATGTAACATCCTGTCCTGGGGAGAGCAACATTAACTTTTTGATACAAGTAATGATCCGTTTGAGAGCTGTTGCTGTCTGGAGTTTTTACTAAGCTAAACTGAGTCACCGCTTTTCTTCACATCTCACAACATTTAACTTAATTGAAATCAGTAGCACCCTCAGCGTGCACGTAGCATAACCTTGCTTTTCTGGAACTTGATTCCGCAAGTCAAGGGGAATAACGTGAAACACTTTTCACCCATCTCATTAGGGCCTACGTTAAACTCCTGCTTTCATCTCACCCCTGAAGGAGATGGTTGTGGTATCACTGCTGCCCTCTGGTAGCCTGGCAGTTCAGGAATTCTTGAAATTTGTAGTGGTCAAGAGCACATTTCTACTCCTTCCTTGATAAAAGCCTTCATCATCATCATGCAGATCACTTGATCCACTGATTTTTTTTTTTTTTTGTAGGATTACCAGCTTTCAGCAGAAAAGCACTTCAGACCACAACTTAAGCTACTTTAAAATCCTGGGTGCTGTACACCTAAAAAAGCCCCAGGCAACTACTTGGCCGTAACAGTAACACACCACTGAAAGACGACTTACCCATACTTCTAGACAAAAGCTTTTCTTAATCCAACTGCTGTACAAATAGTCTTGAAACTTTTTGAATACATAGCAACTGACTTAGCAAGAAGAGTTATTCTGGAACGTGGCCACACAAAGCAATGATGCCTACCATATCTGTTCTTTAAACCTAAGCAATACAATATAAAGTAGCTCAAATCACACATTCAGTTACTACTTATTTGAAGTTCATATCTCATAATTTGACAACACTAATTGAAGGCGCCTTTCCAGCTCCCCCCATAACTTCGTATCTACAGAATTAATGTGAAAAGATGCAGTAGTACCCAAATAACTCCTGACATCTGCAATTAAATACTTTGAATTCTGTCTAACATTAAGAGATTTATGAATATGACTGCCTGCATTACTGATGTACTGAGCAAAGAGCCAGTAACCACACTGCCTTGCTAAGCATGGCTGAAGTAATGATCAAGTGTCAGGAGGTAGATTAACTGTAACATGTTATTCAAATTATGATTCAAAGCTGTTTTGAAGAATAATGTTCCCCAATCCCATATGCAAACAAAACAATCAGACCACATTCATATATTAATTTTTTATTTTCCCATACAATATTCACAGGGTCTGCTTTTTGTCTTATTCAAACTAAATCCCCCCCACCCCCATGCCCTCAAACTAAAGAACCAACATTTCAGGACATGAAAAGAAGTCTTGTAAACATAAAACATCCAACGCATAGCTGAAACCCAGAGCATTTAGCAATTAAAAACACAGTTATATCCCCTTTAATGCAGGGTGTTTTGTGCATCACACCATTAACCAAACTGTTTGTGTTTTAAAAAGGTGCAGCTTTAACCAAAGGTCACAATGCACTTCTTCACCCACTGCATGTTAGCATGTATGTTTTATTATATTCTATTCAGTCAGTTAAAAACTATATACAGCTACGTTTAAACGTGTGTTTGTGCCATGTTTTTAACAACACAAAAATAAAGGCAGTTTTAAGCCGTTGCTGCGTATTATGCAGCAGGATGCCAGAGCACTGGTTCAGACACCTAACTTTAATGGAAAAATCCACTAAACCTCTGCAGTGGGAGTAATATTGAATGGAACAGCCCACTTCACACATTCAAACATTATGGAAGAATAAAGAGACATGTATGCGATAGCTGATCATCATCAGTTTTATAGCACTATTTACCAATTTTGCCAGCACACAGAATAACTCAGTGGAAAAAAAACAACCCAACACAATTCAAGCCTTAAAACAAATGCCTTTGTTGTGATTAAAGCTACATAACTAATATTCAAACTCCAGAATTAATGAACACTAGCAAAAGTAAATATGTTTTCATTTGACACTTGCACCTGAAGTGTACCACTTGCTTCATTATTGTGTGCAATGCAGCACAAAAAGTACTAGACATCAATTGCTGAAACACAAGAAGAAAGCAGAGAGGTTCAATCAAGAATGTTGTGTGCACGCACAGATTTGCATTGCAAGACAAAAGCAGCCTTTTCTCGTATTAGTGGGTCTAACTATTACTGGGGAACCTGCATCCCAAAATGAGACTGCAGTACTCAAAATTCAGTACAGGACAGCTTTACATCCTGAATTTTACTTAAAGATTTTTAATCTCTCCATGACCTTTTAAATAGTCTTTGAGCTGTTTGATGTTTTCCTTCCATTTCCAAAAGAGCAGTCATTCAGTTCATAACAGAGTTGGGGCACTTTTATTTTTTTGAACCATGACATGATTTTAAAATCAAGTCATCTTAGATCAATTCTTCAGACTGCTCAAGTGTCATCTGAACATGTAATTTCACCTTTTTACTGGAAATACTATAGGCAATTAATTAGGGTGTAGCACTCCTTCTCTGCTTGCCAAGAACTTTTTTAAGAAGAATCTTTTGATTTAGCTATTAATACATGACAAATTTTTCACTTTAGTTTATTTTGTGTGCATTTAAGAATTGGTCAGCCTACTTTTTTTTCCAGAGCCATATGAAGTTTAGCCTTACTATGACCAGCTCAATTCAAGCTATGGGCATGTACATACATTTACTACTTTCCACAACCAAATAAAACAGAATTTTACAGTACATAAGCTACTGAAGACGTGAGTAGTGAAAACAATATAACTCTAGTAACTCTACAAAAAGATAACCTGAAATACTTAAAACATTTCCTGACCACTAACAAACTAGAGTGGCAATTAGATACACAAAGCTGTCAGGTCTCAGTGCACCACACAGGAATACCTACAGCACTTGTGCAATGCAGTATCAGTATCAATTGCCCTCTTACTAGGAAAACCATTTAGTAAAAAGTTTTGTACGTCCATAACACATAATAGAACCTCATCCAGTGCTAGTGCTGTACTGCTTAACAAACCAAGCTACTTCTCACCTTAAATCAAAAAAGCAGCAGCAGCATATGTGAGTACTGCACAAGTTGAATGACAAAGTCAGAAGACTCCCTATTCTACCGCATGTTTTTTACATAAACTTGGAAATTCAGATTTTTTTTTTTGTATGCAGAAGTGGATTTCCTGAGTAGTCTCAGCTTACAATTTCTTCACTAAAACAAACATTGCAAAAGAGAAAATGTATTTATTTTTATACAGAAGAATGTATGTTTAAGCAATCATAATGAAGTATAAAATTCAGCAAATTCTGAAGATGAAGACTTTCCAGACTGATAAAGAATGTGCACCATAATGTAGTGCCAAGCTTTCAACAGTTTTACAAATACACAAGGGGTATGATTGCATTTTTTTAAAATAGCAAATCAAACCAGTGCACTACAGTTCATTGCATTTTCTTTTTTATAATCCAAGATATTCAGCCTGAAAATTAAAATGAAATTAGATTTTCATATATATCATCTCTCATATCAGACACTAGACTGTTGGGTTATTTTAAAGTGTTGCACTGCAGACGACTAATTGTACTGGTAAAAATCAAACTTAGTTTGGATTAGTATCAGTAGAAATAAAGAGAAACTAGACACTGCCAGATATTTTAATATAATTTAAGTTCCAAAGGATCCTTAAAAATATTTCAAATTATGTGTCCCTTTCATAACTTTTTGGGATTGTTTTGTGATTTTTAAGAGATGAGGAGTACACACATTGAATGTTGCATATATTCAGACCTCTGTACCTACAGTTAATTGGAGAACCGCTAATCTTAGTGAGTAACACACCTGAAGCACTGCTGCTACTGGTTACGATCCAACGCGTGTTGTCGTGGTTCTTTTATCCGAGAAGAAGCTTTTAAGGAGAAATACCTGCCCAATACTAACAACAAGAAGAATGATTGCTTCCCCTATTGACCAGTAAGCCACCCTTGTGTTTAAATCCTCTGCTCTGCTGCGGCCCTGTGCTTCCCTCAAGCGGAAGTGAGTCTGGTAATCGATGACAGACTTCAAAGCTTCATGAATTGAAACGCAGGCAGACTCCATCTGGAGAAACAAACAAACAACATGGAATTCAGAATCCTTCTAGTGGTTCTGTGCTTTGATATTTAAAATAAGGAGTCATGTAACTTTGCAAGCTATGAATTAACTCAAACAAATGTCAGATAGAAATAATTAAAATACAGTAAAAAGTAACTTATACTGATGAAACTTTACACACAAACATGTGACGTTGTTAAATACAGAAGCAGATAAAACCACAGAACTAATTAAAAGCAATGAGCTCTGAGAATTAATGAACAAATTTCAAATTCATACTTGATTCAAATGAACCTCAGAGAATTTTTTAAATGTCAGTGATCCTCCTGCTGTTAATTCCACAAGAAAACAAGCAGTTGCTTATAATATTAAGATACACACAGCATATATGAAATGCTTCTGTTTCACAAATATGACATTCTTCGTTGATTAATTCTCACTCAAGTTGTACAATGCCTATTCTGTTGTCAAGAGACCATTCTTAGTCATGTACACAAAAAGTGATGAGAAGGGACAATTGTTATCCTTCAGTGCTCCTGAATACTCAATACCATACTCACATAAAAATACTTACCAACTTAGCCAGTTTCATAATTATTCATCAAAAAAAGCATTATTGTTTTTCCAAGCACCACATAATTTTTTATACAAACTTCTTGCAGTTTCAGTTTATATGCTGTAAGTAAAAGTACTCCTCACTGTGTTTTAATCACTAAGAGACTAGTCACTAGATCTTCAAAAGACTTGTTTTCTACTCACAGTTTAGATTTCTCTTTAATGGTTTAAAAATAGTATTTCCTGAAGATCGAACAGCAGAAATTATTATAAAGGAAATGTTTAACGCTCTTATAGGGCTGCTCTCAGTCACTTTTATCTGTGTCTAACCATATTTTTGAGTCAATGGCTTTTAAGATGAGTGTCTGAACAAGTCTAAGACAATCTTCTCGACAAAATTCAGGATGAGTTTTTCCAAACCAAGTTTTGCTTTTGATAAATTGTAGAAACATCCTGATCTGCACAAGGGATTTAAACACAAGGTCACTCTGGTTTTAGGGATTTACCTTTTAACTGTTCCCATGAAAGGCTGCCCAAATTTGGTCATGCCACAAGCCTGACCAGGAGGGCAAAAAGAACCTCCTTACCAAAGAAGCAAGGAAAACGAATTAAGAGATACAGTATCCAGAATCTGAACAGAAAATAAACCACTGCAGGAATTAATGAAATGTTCCAAAGGAAGTTTTAAGGTATTTAGATTGTGTAGAGGTGGTACAAAACCAAATCCTGAAATACAGTAACAATAATGCTCTGACACTTTGTAGACTTACAAAGCCCAAATATCTAGAAGCCAGATAAATACAGCTGACTTTATTAATTTATTTCGCTAGAATTTCCTTCTCCATTTTAAAAACAGTAGTTACATGAGTCCTCCTCCTAAAAAAAGACACTACTGTTTTAAATACAGAAATAATTCCGAGAGTTTCTCAAAAGCTTGGAAACTTTTTTAAACCCTATTCCACCAGTATCTAGTTTGTGAAATCCACACGTCAGGAGACACAATACTGTGTCATTAAAACGGACGTTCCCTCAGAAACTTCAAAAAATGCCACCAACCAAACAGAAAACAATCAAAAAAACCCCCAGAAATCACCCAAACAACAGTGGCCTTAAGTTTCTGTCCTAATTTCCTCTTAAATTTGGTGATTCCTTCTCAGCTCAGTTTTGTGCTCTACAAATATTATCTTTACAAAGAAAGCCTATCTGTCGCAATTTAGGGTATTTTAAAAGCTTCAATTCATTTATTTTCAAAAGAGATCTAGATAACTAAAGCAGCTGAACTTGAAGAAAAACGGCCTTCACCTAACAACTTTTGTCAAACACACCAGTGTTTTACCTGGGTAAGTGCAGTTACTCTGTTCTCACTAGGGAACAGTGGTGGATCTTCTCCGACCTGGAAATCGAAGTACACTGTTTTGTGTGTGAAAGTAGAGAACTCATTGCTGAAGCAGAACTTGTATGTCCCATTTCTGGATGCAGTAAATGTGAAGCTATCATATTGTTTCTTCATCTCTTTGTACAGTACAAGGCCATCGGGATCTTCCAGCCGACAGTCAACGTCATAATGACCTCCAGTGATCACCTGGAAACAAAACCCAAGAAATTGTATTTTTTTAAGAAATGGACATTTATATATTTCTTCTAAGAAGTATGGTCTGGCAGGTGGAACTGCAAAGCTTTTTGCCTTGACATGTGTTTTAAAATATAACGCACTCATTTGAGCATCTTTCAAAGCAAGTCTGCAAAATTACTTTCCCATGAACGACACACAGAAAATAATTAAAAATGCTTTAGGTTCAGCATATGCAATGTCAACGGCATTTTCAAATCCTTAGGAGAGCAATTTTAGTTACTTTGTTATTACTGACTGTACAACAGCAAAGGCTAGAGTAGATGAAACTCCATGGGACAGCAAAGACATGACTGTAATGAGTGACATTTGCTGTACAGTCAAGTCCACCATCGAACTGATTCATCCAGCTGAGACTGCTAACATGCAGCAAGACATTTCCTTCCTGTGTAGCTGCCCTACTATATCAGCTGCATTAGGCTGCTGGAATGGTGTTTGACCAGTAGAACAGGATTTTCAATCTGTCCAGTGTTCCTGTCTGCTTCTGTTAACAGAGCAATGCTCTGGGGGACCTGCTGCCTCCCTCCTGCAGTTAGACTCAGGAATTCTTCCAAACCCCAGCACATCTGGATAACTGCAACTGACTCAAAACTTCACGATTGTCCCAAGCAGGTTTTTGAGGCTTTGATTACTGTTGGTCTGCCTGGATTCTCAGGAAAGACTGATCGGGAGTTTAGGTATTCACAACCTGGTATTCTGATGACTCTTATGATAGCAGTTTCACACTTTATCCTTGATGCAAACTTTTTACTTTTAGGATAAGGCATGCTGAAGGAGGAAGAGACTTATTTGATAAATGTGCAGAAATCACGGAAATATTTTAGTATCTGTGTATCTGCACTTCAGTCCACATGCCATTGTTTAAATGCTCATCAGTTTACTGGAGTACCAGGTTATTAAAGTAATCACGTTACAGGTACAACTGAAATAACAACAGACTGGAGCAGCAGGTCCTCCACAACAGCAAAGTTCTAAAAGCATCCAGTTGGCAAGCAATAACACAGATCTTAATTTTTATTTATGATCTATAATTTGATAAGGGTATGCTTTTTACCAAATACATAGAAGTAACTCGTTTTAAGTTGTGTAGGCACCCTGAAAATACCGGTTTACATAGAGGTAGTAGAGATTGGCCAGAGCTTTAAAGTTCTCCTAGTGGTCCTTGACAAGGAACTTGCTTGTGCCTCCAGTCAGCCCTTCAGACACACTGCCAAAGGACATTCACACAGCATTTCAGGCAGCCAGTGGCTGGTCAAACCCAGACGTTCTTTTAGCAGTGTTAATCCTGTTTTGGTCACCAATAAAAGTGGCAACAGCAGGCTAATCTGTCCAGTGATACCCACTTCAAAACTGCAGGGGAAAGTACTGCACAGAAAAGACTGTATGGAAGAAACAGCCTGGGACAAGAAATATTTGGGTGGGAAAAAGATATGCAGAATTTAGACCATTTAGGACAGAGCAACAATGACTGATATTTGGTAGCAACGTTCCCCAAATATACTTGAGATAGGACAGCCTGAGAAACTAGAAAGCACAGGACTTCAGCAAGAAAAGTCAGCCCATAAAAATTACACAATCCTTTCAAAAGCCCCCAAAGATAATTGTGAGTTTTATCATTGGGGATGACTTTTCTCTCATGCTGCTGCTGTACTCTCAGTGACTTCATCTACTGAAGTGACAGACTGAAAGGTTCCAACCCTGTTGATATACTCAGAGGCACCAAAACAGTGATGCGGTACCACATCTTTCTCCCTTTCACTGTTTAGTATGTAACCCAAATCTGAACTGTACTCTAAAATACAAAACATTTGCTCTTAAGTTGTACTGCGCTCATCCTGTCGATGCTTCACAAACCACAGGGAAATTACGTCTGCAGCACCTTCTTGGTCAGGTGTGCTTTAGGTATTCTCTGTGCTGTTCAGGTGGGGCACTACATGGCAGCGACACTGACAGTTTTCAGGGCCAACTCTGTGTCCCACTAAGCCGGGCATACACGGAAACCGCCCAGCCGCTCCCGCAGATCATTCCTTAGTCAAGCTGGAAAACTCTCACTGGATCCAGCCGCTGCTCCGTTGCCGCGCGCTGTTCCCAGATACTCCCTACTGGAAGGGAGCTGAGTGAGAGCCCCCTGGCAGCGGCCTGGGCTCGGGGCTCGGCCCAGCGCGGCGCCACGCCCGGGGCACCTCCTCCTGCCGGGGTACCTGGAACTCGAGGGTGCATTTGGTGCCCTGGGCGATCTCCTCGTAGAAGCACTGCTTGGCGTTGTCGGGCAGCTCAAACGTGATCTCGGAGGCCCGCGCCGCGCAGGCCGCCAGCGCCCACAGCAGCAGCAAGGGCGGCAGCGGCCCCAGGGAGCCCCGCGGCGGCATCGTTCGGCGTGGAGAGAGGTGAGGAGGGCGCGGAGCGGCTCGGGGCTGCGGGACTGCGGGGCTGCGGGGCGGCGGGGCGGCGGGCGGGACGCGGCGTGGCCGAAGGGACGAGCAGCAGCTGCACCCGGAAGCGCCCGCGCGGCGGCAGCGCCTTCCCCGAGCGCTTCCGGGACGTGTGTCCGGCGGGGAAGGGGCGGGCAAGCGGCGGGGAAGGGGCGGGGGCGGCCTCGCCCTTTCCGGCCGCCGTGTCGCGGCTGCAGGCTGGGTGTCAGCTCAGCGCTGTTGCCCGCAGATTAAGTTTCTTGAGGGTGCAGCGAGGCGCTAGGCCCGAAAGTTGGAAATGGCGGGCTCCTGTGGCCGAACGCACGCAAAGAGCGACCTCGGTGCCCTCCGAGAAGCGGGACACACAGGGAGGAGTCTGGGGAGTTCTGCTGCGCAGATCCTTGAACGTTCATTGCAGAGAATTAATAAGAGATGAATGAATATAAAACATCCATTAAACTGCTCACGCTAATTGCAGGAGTGTCGACTTTCAAGTTCTATCAATCATGGAGCCGTAGAATGTTAAAAGTTGGAAAGGATCTAAGAGATCAGTGAGTTCCAACCCACCTGCCATAGGCGGGGACACTTCCCACTAGATTAGGTTGCTCCGAGCTGCATCCAGCCTAGCCTTGAACACTTCCAGGTTTGGAGTATCCCCAGCCTCCCCAGGTAATCTGTTCCAGTGTCTCACCACCCTCACTGTAAAGAATTTTTTCTTTGCGTCTAACCTAGGTTTCCCCTCTTTCAGATAGTACCCATTATTTCTTGTCCTACCACTACAGATCCCGATGAAGAGTCTCGCTCCAGCTTCCCTGTAGGCCCCCTTCATACATTGCAAGGTTGCCATGAGGTCTGCACACAACCGTCCCTTCTCTAGCCCCAACACTCTCAGCCTTTCCCAGTTATTTTTACAAATTCAAAAAAAGAAATCAAAGATATTCTCCATTCTTATTTATTAAATTCTGTGGCAAATCAGGCAGAGTAGGAAAAGGAAAACTCAGCTCAAACCTCCCAGGCAGGAGCATAAGCTTGTAATCCAGTGGGTCTGGTCACCCATCTTGCTCCTCTGGAAGACGGGCTGAACCGGTCTGAAGTACCTATTGCCAAAACATGCACCACACTGGGGTGCTGCTGCATCATCCTCTAGCCTTGAAGAGAAAGTCCTTTGCTAGCTTGTGAAATGTATGATTTTCATCCTCACCACTGTGTAAGAAACCTGGGCATCAGTTTGAGGACTGTGGATTTCACAGGGCAGAGGTACCCAAAATTCATATGTAGAAGGCTCTGATTTGCAGGTGTTGATTATAGTGACACAGCAGATGCTTTACCAAGTATCCACCTTACAGCTGAGGTAGACATTATCCATTTACAATTAATCCTCAGATGTTTGCTGTTTTCATTTAAACACACTGTTTTATTTTAGATGGCATTTAAGTGTTGGCTGATAGCTGAGATGGCTCGAAAGCAGGTGTTACATCTGGGCCATATGATGCAGCTCCAGTCATTTTACTTAGATCGGTGACCACAGACTTACAGGAACTGTATCAACTAATCACCTTTTCCTCCATGTGGCAAGAAATACATTTCAGGAGGACTTCCTCTGTGATTTTTCACAGCAACTGAAGTGGTCATGTACAGCTTACAGTTTCCTAGTTGATTCTTTCCAGTCATTTTCTTAAAGTTTTACTGAATGGGCCAAATGAAGCTTACCTAAGAAGTGACGATTGGAAACCTATCACCAAATAATCAAACAACAACACAGAAGGGGAAAGATACAGAGCAGGCAAGAAAGGGATCTGGTGGCACCTGCAGAATGAGCAAAAACCCAGATGTTCCAATTCCCAAAATAAATCAGCAAGAGGAGATGAGATTACATACTTTTCTTTTTTGGGTTGGGGTCAAAGATTATAAAACATCAACAGAATGAAGAAGGCAAGCTGTGTCCAAGAAGCTCTCAAGCCTGGTCCCCTTAACCCTGGTGACTCCTCATTACACCACCACCAGGCAGAGCTGTCAGGACTAACTGCATAGCATCATCTCCACTGTGTGGTGAGCTTGCAGCTCATCTGGTGTAGATTTGTTAGGGACTAATTGTTTTATATATGCAGCAATCATGAACTGCTTATGAGTTTCAGTAATTCTTTTGCAGCTTGGAACTGAAATAAGTTCAAGAAATATATTTTAGAGGCAGTCATATGAAAAGTTTTCCTTTCCTACTGGACAATATGTTTAGAGCAGGGTGAGACTCAGTTTCAGGTGTTTCTCAGAATAGTTCTTGACTGAGAAAAACTATATTTTTTTTCTCTATTATGAGAGAATATTTGGAAGCAGAAGTCTGTATTACAACTTCCCCCATACTTGCATGCATAGATACATGACTTTATTATTGATCCTTTTTACCTTACATGCAAAGTCAAAGACTAGGAAAAAAAACAAGGATTCATTTTATTTTTACATTTGTTTGATTTGTAAGTGTATGTTGCTGCTTTCTGCATGTGGAAAATTTAAATTGACGTAGACACGTGTTTCTTGTGCAGACAGTTAAAATACACTCTCCTGAAGACTACTGATGAGCCATAGTTGTACAAGCAGTTCTCATTCCTTCAAAAACATGTGGAAGTCACTGCAGAAAGACCAAAGAAATCTGCAAAATCCAGGATATGTAGGTGTTGGTGTTTCTTCTCTGCTTAATAGCTGAAGCAACTTTCTAATCTTTTCTCTTGAGGTAGTTAGAGACCTTTTACCCATGTTAGAGGTTGTAGATATGGATGCAATTGCAGACTTATACAATAAGATCTTATGACTGAAATAACATTTCCTGTTATTTAAGTAGTGAGACAGAAAAAAACCCTGTTCTTCACCTTTACTGTCCTTTAATCTCTTTCCAGAAATCTGTTTGTGTGTAACAGTTTAAAAAAACCCACGTTGGCATTTAAACTAATTCTCATTTAAAGCATATTCCAGAGTACACTTTATCTTGCTACTCAAACTACCTAAAATGGTAAAGTTGCCCTATTTTAAGTACCTCCGCTTTAAAAGCCTTTGCTGTGGGCTTGCTTTGGCAGATTTTATATAAATAATAGACCTTATTGTCAGGATAATGAATTCCTCTTTACTTCCCAGTGTAGTGCTTAATTTTGGATAGGCTAAAATTGGTAAAATAAACTAGACAGGCTAAAATACAGATTAATCTTTCTTTTCACTGGCCTTTTTGCTTTAATAAGCAGCATTGAATAACTCTGGCACCTGCAAAAAATGCTTGAAGTGCAGTCAAGTATACTGACACATTTTCATCACACCATTTTGGTACGATTTGTGCAAAGTCATGCTGTGGAGGAAAAAGTCACTGGACCTTAAAACTGCTTGAATTTATCCTTTTTTTCAAGGTTCAGTGCATTTTCTAACCTCTGTTCTCATGTTTCCAAAACTGCAGTGAACAAGAAATGAGCTTGTTTGAGTCTAAAAAGTCAGTGCACTACTGTCTATGCTTGTGTTAGTTGATTACATAAACGCCCAAATACCTTCAAATAGAATAAACCAAGAAAATAACAAATTCAAATAAATGTTTTAGATTAAAACCAAATTTAGGTGCACCCCAAATTAAGCATTTCTATGTTAGTCTTTCTATGTATACAGCTTCACAGAAGAACAAGCTGAGAGCTGCTGCAGTGCAAGGAGTTGGAAGAAGGGAGAATATTGGGAAAGCTGTGACCCTTCTTACCATTTGAAATACCCCACATGCACTCTTGCAGAGTCCTGAGTTATTGACAAGAACAATTTGTGAACCTGTATTTGTATAAACACAGTTCTTTTATTTTCAACATCTTTTAAAAATATGTTTGTACGTAAGAAGGTTGAATGGATTAGAATGTTTCAAAATGTCCATTCCATGGTAGTTTATTATTTGCTTCTTTCTTTCCTTCTTTTCAGACAAGGTAGGGAGCTCAACATGATTGCAAATGTCAGAAGAAATTTTTGCTTATGGGCCCAAGGTGAGACCTGTGGAGACACGGACCTGCTACTCTTTCTGTGACACACAAGAGGGAGCCCTGGGTCACCACAATTTACATAGAACCATCTCACCTTGGAATGGTTGGGGTTGGAAGGCACGTTTGAAGGTCATCTAGTGCATGCCCCTGCAATGAGCAGGGACATCTTCAATTAAATCACGTTGCTCAGAGCCCCATCCGACCTGACCTTGAGTGTTTCCCGGGGCAAGGCATTTACCACCTCTCTGGACAAGCTGTGCCAGTGTTTGACCACCCTCATGGTAAAAGTCTTCTTCCTTAAATACAGTCTAAACCTAATCTCTTTTGGTTTAAAATCATTATCCCTGTAGTTCCCTCTTCTCAGTTTTTATTCAAAGTATATTCAGGACCTAAGGTTTTCTTCCTTTCAAACGAATTCTTTCAATTCAGTGATAAAGGGATATCAGAAAGCTAAAAATATTAAAGTAAATAGTGGCAATCTTGGCCAAACATAATGTGGGCACAGCTCAATAGAATGCAACATCTAAGGCCTACACCTTGTTCAGGCTCACCGTTCAGCAGTGAAAGCCGCACATCCCTTTAGGTACCAGGATCCATGCATATAACCTACAGAGATCTCCAGCAATGAGGATTACAAGCACCTGTCTTCTGAGCAGGGGGGGAGCTGCAAAAGCTGCTCCATGGAAAATGAAGAAATGTTACCCTGTGGGAAATGTCTGACATTTCTCTGTTCTGGCATCCATGGCAGATGTGACCTGCTGTCAGCAATCTCTGGCTGACATGAACAGTTCTCAGTCTTCTCCAGAGACAGATGCCTTCTTCCCCAGCCCTGTTACACAGCATGTAGTGCTAGGGTATGACAGTAGGACCATCCCCAATTATTTTAGTTTCATTAGGAGTTGGAGTGCTCAGGATGTGTGAAAGATCAGTTCCTGTTAGTCCAAACCTGGGCTTCAGTGGACGATATGAAGGGGAGGGATCTGGGGAAGGGCTGAAAAAGCCAGGAGGAGAGAGACAATGAAAGGCTGGCTGCACTGAATTAGATAGGAACCCCAAAGGATGCCCTAGCCAGATTGTAAACACAGCATTTTAAGATTCTTCCCAGAGAACTCCTTCCAGTGGCTCACCTTTTGTTTTGTTTTGTTTTTTTTTTCCCAGTCATGGCTGAATTTTGATAATCCTGCACTTTACCGAATGTAAGAAAGAATTGTGTTTCCATATGTGCGCTTTTGTTCGCTTACATTTAGGGTACTTGTAACACGTTCTAATATATTTGTGCTGATTTTGTCTGGGATGGAGTAAATTTTCTTCAAAGTAGCTACTATGGATATGTGTTTTGGACTTGTCCTGAAAACTGTGTTTATAACTTGGTGTTTTCCTTGATGAGCAGTGTTTATGCAAAGCCAAGGCCTTTTCTGCTCCTCACCCCACCCCAGCACCGAGTGGGCTGGGATTCACAGGGAGCTAAGAAGGGGATGCAGCTGGGACAGCTGACCCCCACTGACCAAAGGCAATCTATACCTTATGACATCATGCTCAGCGTATAAAGTTGAGGGAAGACAAAGAAGGAGGAAAAGAGGGATGTTCAGAGAGATGGCATTTGTATTCTCCAGTCACTCTTATGCATGATTGTAGCAGTGTGTCTTTTGGGGGTGGAGCTTCTGCCCAGACCCC
>WAAE01001285.1:0-23075 GCA_013400495.1 Nicator chloris
GTATGTGAACACAGGGTTACATAAAATAGTCTGCTGCAGATAAATAATTTCAGATCAGCACAAGTGGTTTAAACTGTAATATGACTATTCAAAACATTGCTGTTTCCTATAATTGGCACAGTGGATTATAGTGTGTTTCATGAAAAGTTGGTCAAGTGCCTTTATTTACCAGCAGCAATTGGAAGCCCACTGCTTCATTGTGCAGGGATGCCTGAAAAGCCATTCTCAAACAAAAAAAAATCTGTCACTTTTAAGTAACTTGGAAATGTCTTACTATATTTTTCTTTTTTGAGATGGGTTAATAACAATCAGGAAAAGGTTGTTGGTTTGATTTGCACATTTGAACCTACAGCAAATATCAAATCTTCCACCTTATACCTCTACTTTTACAAAGAAAACAGCGGCTCCATCAAACGCCCTAGAGCCTCTAAATAGAAATTTCAACAAGAGTCTCAGAATCTCTTTCAACTTTGAAATTTGCTCTTTAAAGTGTTGAAGATGATGTGAGAGGAAATATTTCTGAGTCTTTTGATCTCTGAAGATAAACTTCCTTGAGGTGAACAGACCAACAAGTTCAGGATGCACATTAATTGCTTCTAGTGTGCACTATAATTTTCACTTTTTAAATTACTTAAATTGAAAAAACCCTCTCCTTTAAATAAGTTGTCAGAAAGTAATGTAAAGAAATGTGACCTTTCTTGGATTTTTTCCCTCTATTAACTGTTTTGTTGGGTTTTGTGTGATAAGCTTATCCAGTACCATAAGTAAGAACTTGATGTACAAAGATGTACAGAGCCTACTCAACAATACTCAGAAGCTTATCAGAGTTTCAGATCTGTGATATGTGTGTTATTTTTTCTTACTCTTCATGATTCAGAAACTCAGTGAAGTAAAATGGTATTACTGGATTTGTGTCACCATGAGGCACAGTCACAGAACTCAGGTTTTGAATGGAAAGAAATAGTTAAGGGGAAAATAGAGGGACAAGATCTACTTTCCACCAAAAGTGGCATCACTAGAGAAGGGCTGATAACCGTACAATTATATGAACTTTGGCAACAACAGCCCCAGCTCCACTACTAACTGGTACACAGTGCCTGGACCATGGCTTTTTAGACCAAGCTGACAATACTGCCTTCCATTCAGTCTTACTTGGGCCTTAAACAGAAACAGAGTAGGCTTACATTGGATACTAGGAAGAAACTCTTCACTGTGAGGGTGGTGAAACACTTGAATAGGTTGCCCACAGACGTTGTGGATGCTCCATCCCAGGAAGCATTCAAGGCCAGGTTGGATGGGGCTTTGAGCAACCTGGACTAGTGGAAAGTGTCCCTGCCCATGGAAGAGGGTTTGGAACCAGATGGTCTTTTAAGGTCCATTCCAACCCAAACCATTCTATGGTTCTACGACCGTATGATTCTGATTGTATGACCATGGGCATTGCTTAAGCCGTGTTTAGTGTTAATGCTGATGATTTCCTACTCAGTGAAAAATTCTAGATACTTCAATAACCACAGAATGGAAGGGACTGAGGAAAAGAGTAGCGGAGGGCCATCAAGAGCTGTTACAAAATATTGGACATACGTTGGATTTTGCATTTCACTACCTATCCATGCTTACTAAGAGATAGCATTAAAGGCCATTACATTCAGTAAAAACTGAGTTGTGAATGCCTCTTGTGCTATGCATTTGTGATGTCATTTGTGATGCAGTATAATAAAAGGAAATCCAAACTTTCTTTATTGAGCTGTTTGATGGAATGATTGCACGAAAGGATGCCTCAAATTCTTTTTGTCATCTAGAGAGTCTGTTGTGTTTAAAGAGAATATTGCTGACCTTTGCACTGTCATTAAATATGGAACAAGGGTCATTACCATAATGACTCCAAAGACAAGAGATTAAACATAAAGGTGTCTTGTAAAATTGTATTTCACTGTAATGAAAGGAGCTTCCTTTTTTTTCTAGAAAGGAAGAGCAAAAAGTCTTATGCAGGTATTCCTTTAAAATTCTGCCTGCAAATTATTCCAAAATATAAAACAAACTAGACCTTCAAATACTTTCTCACAAATAGCTCTTGGATATGCACAGTTATGAAAAAAAAGCTTTCCCTAAGGAGTAGTACCAATCAAACCCAGTAAATTTTAAGTTGGAGCCTGACCAGTTTACAAACATGCTGATTGCAAATGCCTTCAACAGTACTGGAACTGGCAACTCAGAAGCTCCCTTCCTTCATTTAAGAGCCTGAGGCAGAAGGAATAAATGAAAAAATTGTTCTCTGTTTATTGCAATATTGTTTCCTCCTGTATGAAAGAGTTCTTTCATTCTGTTTCAATTCTAGAAAACTGAATTTACAGCTATGAATTTCTTTTGCTAACAAAGCGATGCTCACAGTAAATTGGGTTAAATAAAACAGCTTTTCTCTTCTGCAAAGCTTCTGCAAAACAATGTCTTGTCAAAACAAACCATCTCTATGTTTCCTCCATTCAGAGTCTATGTGTCTCCTTCCCACGGCAGAGCAAGCTCCTGTGGTAGGTGGGGCATGACACCACAAGGCTGTTTACATGACACAACACTTACAAACTGCCAGCAGCTGCTTTTCCCAGATGTCAGGAACACTCCCCTGCTCATCAAGGCCCTGCTTTGGTGAAATACAGCGTGGTGCACAGACTGACCAGGTTACATTCACATCCCTCTTATAATCCTAAAGCTGAAGCAAACCTCTCAAATAAGTGTATCTCACGTATGAATGGCCCTTGTTCTGAATTGCTGTGAAATGTAAAACCGCAAGAGGCAGCAGTTGGTTTGCCCGTGTATACAGCCATGCGTGACAGAATAGGATCCTTTAGTACTTGTATTGTTTTACTGGGAAAAGGTACCTCTTTTCTGTGCTTACACTTTATGTTTTATATCAATCTACATCTAAGCATTCAGAAAGATCAGGAAGATCAAGCAAGACAGCCACAGGCAGCCCAGCTCACTGCTCACTCTTGCTCTTGCCTTGCCAAGAGTTTTGGAGTTCAAAACTACAATTAAGCATTTTCTCTTGACTGCAGTCCCAGACCATCTTGCAGCAATCCTTTCTGTAACCTGGAAGGCCTGTACTTCATATATTTCTCAGATACTCCTCTGATGAATGTTGAAGTCTACATGTTGACATCAGCTACTGTTTCATTGCCAAGGGCCAGTGCCTGAGGAGGAAACTGAGCTCTAAACCATTGATCTCTATTAGTTATGTAAATGAGGAAAAGACTGCAAAGATTAGATACAAACATCCAGATTTCAGTGTTGCTTATACCCTCATCAGTTCAATTGTACTCTTTGGCATGTCATTTCACTCTAAATGTGATTCCTATTTTCCAGTCAGGCTCCCTCCACAACCTTTCTCTGTCTTCATGAAAGAAGGTAACTTACATCATGGTAATCATGCAGACTTTCATTTTCATGCAGCTGCTCTCACCATGTCCCCCGTCACATTGTTTTAAGGCTCATACTGAGAACTCATTAAGTAAATCTGTCACCGTTTGACAGATCTAAGTTCATTTAAGAGATCCCACCTTCTGAGCAGTCGTTGGAATCACTAAACTCTGGAAGATACAGGATGTAATGAGGATATGACACTTATTTCAGTTTGACAAATCTAGCCCCTCCCTGGCTTTCTATTCTATACATGAACAGCAAATAGCTATTTGTGAATTCTTTTAAGATGAGTGAAACAATTTTTGATAGATAATTGAATGATCTCTCAAAAATTTTTCCCCCAGGTTATCTATTGCACAATAATAGCTGAAGGAAAAATAAAATGGCCAGGTAAAGCCACAAGTGGGTATACATGCAGACTGTCAGAACTCAGTTAACCATAAGTACTGTTTTTAAATCACTTTGTTCTCAGCCAGGAAATATGCTTGAAAACATGTGAATTAGGAAGCGCTAATGACTTGGCAGACCAGTTATGCTGGATAAAATTCTGAGACAAAAAATTTTTGTGGAGAAAATCCGAAACTAGCAGTGCAAATACACTCATTGTTACTAAGGTGGGAATGGTAGGATAAAATACCATGAACACAGAATACTACACTGAAGAAGTTCACCTTTTGCCTTGTGCTAGGTAAACTTCTTCATACTGGTTTCCTGGACTTTCTGCAAACATGCTTTCTACAACAGTTGTGTTTCACTCGTAAGCATTTCTTTGGCCAGAAGTAATCCCAGGGGGAAAACGAAAAAAGAAAGGTAACTAAGATATTTATATCTCCTTGCCTCAGAGATTAAAACACAGGCATTAAAAAAAAAGGCCAAAAATCCCATAAAATCAAACAATCCAGCCCTCCTGTAGACTTCAAAAACATAGAGATTACTCCCAAAACTATGTATAGGAAGAGCACAGATAAGATTTTGTCAAACTCTCTTTGGTTCCACATCACATATCCCAAAATAATTCCCTGTAGCAGTTGCAAGCCCACAAGGTAAACCAAACAGGATGGTAGGGAAGAAGGCTTATATTATTTGTTATCGACTTGTGCATTAAAAGCACTTATAAGCATGTAACAAAGTCTTCAATGTGATGGAGAAAGTTAAGAATGATCCTTGTTTCTCCTCTTGTTTGCACAGGAAGAGATAATGGACATAAATGGAAGCAGATTCTTACACTGTATTTTCAAAGCAGTCAGAGACTACTAAAACTGATAAATAAGATGTGCTTCAAGGTGACCTAGCAGAAGTAAAGATCTTTGCAAGTCGAATTCCAGTACTTAAGACTCTGGTTCTAAATCACAATGCTTAAGACTCTGGTTCTGCATACAGCTCAGCCACCATGTAAATGAACTCTGTTTTCAAACCACTAGTCTGAGCTGCCACAGTGATAATTTTCTCCCATCATCCCACAAACAAGCCTGTAGCACTAACTGTGATGCTGTAGTAAAGAGAAGTTACCAGTCTCATCATACCACCTTGCATAGCATAAACATTCTAGCTGATGCACAAGGCAAAACCCCGCACCACATCACTGCCAATGATGTGGTACTGGTGGACCCCAGATCTAGTCTAGTATAAGCAGAATTTAGTCTACATTTGTCTTAATTTTTTTTTTTTTTTGCTTTTGTTTTGTTTTGTTTCGTTTCTTCAAAGGAATCTTCACCCCAGTATATAGATCTCTGGGATTTTTTTGCATTCTGTGTTGGGTGTCTAGTCTATTCAGGTGCATTTATGCTTCATCTGTAATTGGAAGGTTTTAAATCTCCAGGGCATATCTCTCATTGACACTTTTTGATGGCCTCTGCCTAGCCGATGTGTTAGGGTAAAAAATGTGATTTTCATTAAGATAATATAGAATTGTTTTAAAGGTAAGCTGTTTCATAATGTAACTTGAACTCAGAAAGGATGAAAGTGTTTGTGGTGAAGACTCTCCCTAACAACAAATTTCCCCCAGGGGCTACAGCTGAGGGCTGGGTGGGAATTTTTCTTTCCCCAAAGATCCTATGAGATTTGCTCATTGAGTTCAGATATTCATGTATTTCTCTGGAAAACAAAGCCAATCTGTAAAAATCTGTCAGATATTTAGAACCCTAGAGGTCTGCTTATTGGAGGCAGAACTGTATGAGAAATAAAATTTGTGTGACTCTACTTTAGATCCATAAAGGAAAGAGACATGATTTAAGCATGTACTACTAAGCAGCAAAAACTGAATTTGAAATTGCTACAATGTTGAATTTGCTACAACATGCCTGAAAGAGATCACCTCTAATCAATTGGAACCGTTTATCGAAGAAACAGCAACTAGCAAAAACACATACTGATTCAACCAGGAGACAATGAAGACCTCACCAGTTTGTACTTCATACAAGGCAAGACTTTCCTGATGCGGTACCTCTGCAGTCTGCATTCTGCTTCGGCTGTCCACCAGGACCTGAGTGCACTTTAACAAGGTTGCTGGTTACATGTAACCCAAACTGTCTTGGGACAGGTTTAAAACTCCTGACAAAGATTTCAGACCCAGTCTGGTTCATTGGCATTCATGGGCAAATGGCTGACCTGCAAAAAATGCACTCAAATTCATGGCTTTACCAGTCCTCCCACGACATGCTACAAGAGCTGTAGCTCCACAGGAGCAGAGCAGGATGAAGGGGCCAGTGGCATTTTCCTGGCTGAGCCCAGCTGTCGTCAGAGATTATTTTCCCTTTGAAGACCAAGAGTTAACAGATAATGTTGTGGAAGAGAACACAGAAGGATGTAGGGTTTATGTTCTTTTCCCTTGTCTAATCCAGTCTAAATGGAAAGGTTCATTGATTTCAATATTACATTCTGGGGAGACCAAGTTCTGCCATGTCTTTTACTGCAGAACTTATATAAGGAAATGATGCTCATGGAAAACCTCATCTAGAATTATGCATAAACCTAGGTCTGAATAACATCTAGGTCAAAATGAAGTAAAGCTGGAAACATCCTACAGTCACTCTGCACTTTAAAACGTAACACAGAAAATGGCATCATTTATCCTCATCTGAATTGACAGGAAAACTTCAGGCATTTACAATTCTGACAGAAGTTCACAGTGGTGAAAAAGCTGAAATATTAAACATTTTAAAAAGTGGTTCTATGCAAAATTTACCTCAAATATAATAGTTTATCTTTCGTTGTACATGCAAAGGTTACTATAGTAACTTAATAGCTAAGCAATAGTAAAAAATTTGGCCTCACTCAAATGTGAAATTCCAGTTTTCAAGATTATATCTCCTCTGATATTTGGACTGGTAATGTATATTCTGTGCTTGTCAGAATTAACTTCTCTTCTTCAAATGGCAGTGACATTTATACTGAGACCTAGACCTCCAGCAAAGATGATATGGACTTGCTTCATTGGGTTTATTTCTCTCTAGTATGCTCCATCCTAATTCTGTGCACACTAAATCCAGTCCTACTCTTGCATTGAGTTACTTGTATGGTTTTCATTTAGGATAGGTTGTTTTGAATGTTATTGTGCTGAGCATATCCAACCAATACATATAGCTGTTAAAGTTTTCTGCATCTCTTGACTTCTACACTATTCTGTCTCTAGCTCTTCAACCCCACTGTGAAAATCTGTCACATAGGACTTGCATTTTTACTTTATCAGTTTCTCCTTATGATCATCAATTGACCCTATCCTCTTGGCTATTCCTTGTTGGAAGCATTGTCAAGGCCAATTTTTGGATCTCTCAGATATTAGGGGTTGTGATCCTGCAGGCATACATTGTATCCACAACCCCTCAGCATTTTGGAACTTACTCCCAAGGCCAATGAATTCGTCACTAGGAAACCCCCTGTAGCACTCAGAATTCCTTGATCACTTGCCTTTCATGACTGTGCCCTTCATAAAATCTGATAAGGTGTTTGTTGCATTAGTCACCCACTCCTACTGTAGACCATGCTGAGCAGCATGCCTCTCTCTTTAGGAAAGTGATTAATTTTAAACAGATTTTTTTTTTCTGTTCAATACTCAACCTGAAATATATCATGGTTGCCAAGACAAGTTAATAATTTGCCTATCTCCAGGTAGGTCTGGATCCAATCTCTGATAGCAGCTGTCTAAGCCCAGAAGGGAAATTTCCCATAGTAGCAAAATTTTCTGAAAATTTCCCTTTACTTCTGTAAAAGTAACAACTTTTATGTCTCTGCTGGCTTCTGTGTTCAGAATGTTCTCCAAATTAATGGTGTGGAGCAAATTTCTGATTTACAGCTATGATGACTTTTATCTGTGTTAGGGCCCCAGTGTAGGTACCAGCAATGTAGATACAGCATCTTTGCAATAGGGAAATTACACTGAAAGATGAAAGAAGTCAGAAAGTGAAGACAACTCAGGGTCTTCTGCTGCTGTTATTTCTACAGTACCAAGAATTCATATTAGGCTCAGTCAAACACCTGGACTTCCTTTTTATTGGTAATGAATACCTCTAATTTGCAGTGACATTTAAGGTTTTCAAAGGTGTTTGAAGTACCTATAGGGTTAATTCAGTTTGCACTGCTGGTACTGCAGACACTGAAGAATCTCACTGTGAGTGCTTACAAAAATCAGGGTGGAGAGTACCTGTTTTCCAGAAGGATTTTAATGATTTTGTAAGTATAATTAATAACAGAGAACTCAAGTGTCCTTCCCATTGCCGTCAATAAACCTATTACTTGTGTTCAGCCAGTAGCAGTATAGGTGTTAGAATGAATAGGAAGTTTGAAGAGGAAGTGTGAAAAATAGACTGAAGACAGCGTAATGTTGATGGTAATCATTATACTTCTTTACAGAGAAGATGAAGAACTGTCTGCTGGCAGCTATCATTTTGCTTGTTAGAGGTGAGTTTTCATATACTGCACAGCTTACTGCCGCTTATGAACAGCAAAAATTCTTAATGCTACTCAAGGATGAGGCCATATAAACAAAATCATGACTGAATTAAATTCTGTGAGTGGGAGAAGCAACCACCAGCAACACTTTTCCTATCTCTTTCGCGGTTGTCTTGACCAACAATTCCTTTTTTTTTTTTCATTTTCCCTTCCTTATTGTGCTCCCCAGGTTCCTGCCGCTGCACAGACTGGGACTCTCCGTTCTGCCGGCAGCTGCCAGGTGGGTGGAAGGCTGGGGTCCCGGCGCGGTGCCCGGGCTCCCGCGGGCGCTGGGGGCTGCTGAGGGCTCCCGCCCGCCCCTGGCGCCGCCAGCACTCGGAAGCATCGCCCCTCAAAGCACGCCCGCCTTTCCCAAAGGGAAAACCCGTCCCGAGCAGCACGGGTAGGTGTGCGGGCGCGATGGCAGCGCGCCCGGGCTAACCCGCACGCTGTGCGCCACAGCCCACCCAGCGCATCGCTAACAGCCGCCGGTTCGAAAGAGCGCGGATCCTACAGTGTTTGTGTCTGACGGGTATCTCTGCTTGCCATTTAACTGGGAAATTACTGACGATGGCGAGGAGGAACGGTACCACACATTTTGACAGAGTATTACGGAGCAGTGGGTGGTCGTCTGAAGTACTTTGTGCGGAATTTATTGTAGGCAGTTACTGTTAGCTGCTTGCTAACAAACACAGCAGAGATGACAGGTTCCTGAGTACACAGTGACACTGGGCAAGACATCTGCAGGAGGACTATGTTCTTCTGAAATTAGCCATGGATAATTTTCTAGTCCCTGCAATTAACCTGCCAGACTAAGCTCCACTAAATCATTAGTGAGAAAACCAGATGCCCAGGAAGAAAAACAGAAAGTTCTAGAGTGAAAAAAAATTAAAGGTGGGTGGTTTGGGGTTTGGTTTTTTTGTTGGTTTGGGTGTTTTTTAGTGGAGAAACTGAACTGTGTTTTCTTCAGAACAAAGATTTTTTTTTTGTTATTATTATTATTTCTTTGCATAGCTCTAGGAGCACAGCCATGATACAGCTAGTATCTATGCTAGGTTTGGGAATCATTAATAATATACATGTTATGGTGGACCAGTACAGTAAAACAAAGAGAACACTAGAATAAAAATTAATGTACATGTGGACCCTAATATCCAGAAACAGGACAAGTGAAAATAGAAGTGTGCAAGATTCATTACATTTATCTGGAGAAAGTAATGTAGAACTTCAGTATACTGGGAGTGGAAGGATGCATTGGGGTGTTAGCTGAGCTAAAACACTATTTCCACACACAAAACCTCCTATTTTTTCTTTGTCTGCTCTAATATCATAACCTTGTAGAGAAAGACGGGGATTTTGTAAAAAAAAATTTTGCATGAGGAGCAATACAACCCCTGTTCCTCTGTAAGCAGACAGGTCTGCAACATGATAGAAACCATGTGGATCTGAGTTAATAGAACTCATTTCAAATAGTGTCAGGAGCAGTATATTACCAACATATTGACATGATGTATTACAGTAGTTTCCAAAAGGTTTTGTTTTCAGGTGTTTCTGCAAAACAACAACAGAAATACTAAGTAAGTGTAAGGTTTAATTCTGAGTAAAATAGGAGAAGAATGTGAGAGCTGTTGCTGTTTTCCCGGCTGTTGACAGACACCATGTTCATGGGTGAGGAGGTCAAGCTGTGCTTTGGTGGTCAGACTAGAAAAGCAAAGGATTCTGTAATATTTCACATTGCTATGGAAATAAGGAAGACATGATCTCCACTTTCCTGAAAGGAACCTGTACCCACCTGAACTGGTGCAGCACAACTTCATTAGAAAAGCATTCTTAATTTAGTATGAGAAAAGAAGTGTTTATGACACTTCTTTATGTTTTTGGTGAGGGTATTAAAGTCAATGCTATATTCATTTGACATGCTTTTTTTTCCAAAAGAACTTTTAACTTAAATATGCATTTGCCATCTCAATGATGAAAAGAATGCCAAGGATACTTTGTAACTCAGGTTGTAAGAAGAAATGAGGAAAAGAGAACTGATCTTTTAACTGATCTTTAACGTACGTTATGAGATACCAAAGCTGTGCTACAACACCATCTCCAGACATATTCATATTTACTTATCACATAGCAAAATACTTCTTATTCAAGACTGATAGGCCTATTGGCAACTTGTTAAACCTAACAGGTAAGAAGGATGTGTGATTCTACTCATCAGGAAAAATTCACCTTAAGCATCCCATACCTGTTGAGATCCTTGTCTACTTTTCTGAGCAAAACCAACAAAAAGATCTGAGTCCTTTTCAAATCTCCTTTAGGTAGTACTTTGAGACAGCATGACTGATTCTTCTGAACTGATAGTTCAGACAGTAAGACACAAAGCAGAATAAGAACAGTCATATTTTATCATTAGCATTTCTGATAAGAGATTTTTGAAACACTGACACAAACTTAACTGATAAAGACAAAAAACAAGTTCCTTTAATAATGTCATCAGTGTTTACTTTCATATCAACTGAGAAAGTGGTATGTGCAGCTGCAAAAAAAGCCCCATATTTCTCTTTAAAAAATTAATAACAAGTAATTTTATACATAAACTTATGCTCCTCCTGTTTTATAATGCATTCTTGATAAAGCTGGCAGTATAATAGTAATATTGTTTTTTATCCAGCAATAATGTGTAGTTCCGAACTTCAGATAGAGACTGATGGTTTTGAAGCAATTCTGGGGTCTAGTTGACCAGTTCTGGCCTGGTTCATACTTGGTTTCATTACTAATAGTCCCTTTGAGTCAGTTAATGATCGCCTGTGATAGGTGTTTTCCAGTGCACATGTTTTCATCTTCCAGATTGGGACAATGAATTGGTGTGTTACAAAGAATTAAGTGAAGATCTAACCTGTACCTGGCTGCCAGTACCTAGTGCTGCAAATACAGTTAGTTATACTGTATACTTAAAATGGTAAGTCTGAAAAATAATCTCAGAAAACAAAAAGCTCTTATTGCTGTTAGATGTGAATCCTATCTGCCAGAGTTTTGCTTCAGTGTATTTCATCAGGTTATGGGTGGTTACACAGTGCTGGTCAATAACTTTCATCACTTCTCATCCATTCCTATTGATTTGTAAGAGCTTGGTAAGAGAGTAGTACGTTGATTTTGGCTAGACATCACAAAAGCTGTTCTATCTCTCCGCTCCTCAGCCCAACAGAACAGAGGAAAATATCACAAAGGGTCATGGGTCGAGATAAGGGCAGGAAGAGATCTCCCAGCAATTACTGTCATGGGCAAAACTGACTTGACCTGGGAAAATGAATTTAATTTAATAACATTCAAATCAGAGTACAGTAATGAGAAATATAGCTAAAACTTGAAACACCTTCCCCTTCTCTGCACACACACACACACACACCCGCCCCACTTTTCTTCTTACTGGGCTTAACTTTTCTCCTGAATTCTCTGCCTCCTCCACCCCAGCATTGTGGGGGGATGGGAAATAGGACTGTGGTCAGTCCATCACATGTTGTGTCTGTCACTTCTTTTCTCTTCTGACTCTTCCTCTGGTCCAGCATGGGAATCCTCCCACAGGAGACAGTCCATCATGAACTCCTCCAACATGAATTCCTCCCATGGGGCTGCATTTCTACATGAACTGCTCCAGTGCAGGCCCCTTCCATGGGGTGCCAGCCCTTCAAGAGCAGCCTGCTCCAAAGCAGATCCCTCATGGGTGCACAAGCCCTGCAAACTCTCTGTGGTCTGGGCTGCTCTCTGCTGCTCCCACATGTTCTCATTTCTCTCTGCCGGCTGCTGTAGCGCAGCAGTTTTTCCCTCTTCTAAATACATTATCCCAGAGGCACTACCACCATGGCTGATGAGCTCAGCCTCAGCCAGCAGCGGGCCTGTCCTGAAGTCAGCTAGATCTGGCTGTGTTGTGCATGGGGAAAGCTTATTGCAGATTCCCACAGAAGCCACCTCTGTAGCAATCTGCTCCCAAAACCTTGCCATGCAAACCCAATACAAAGCCATTATACATCTTACCATGCCTCTAACACAGTGTTTAAAGCATTATTGCCAAAGATCAGCTTACTCAATTCTCTTTATTTGCAGCTATTGACTATTCAACACAGATGCAAAGTAAAAAAAAAAAAAAAATTAAAACCAAACACACAAACATAAACAGGCATTAAGCTTTTCTTTTATGTATTATGTATTTGCTATAGCATGTACTCAGGGAGATGTCAGATGTGGCATACTTTCTGGTAATTCTGAATTATGAAGTAGTGGTTTAACAGATGGAATGAACTTGTAGGGTTAATTTTGGACTGATTATCTCAAATATGGTATCTTCAGTTGCAGCTGCATTACAAAATTGAATTTCCTCATTTTATATCTAGATATCTGGAATCTCCCATGAGATTAGGGGCACATTCAGAAATAGAGAGGTGAGATCAGAAGACATGATCTTTGCCATGAGACCATATCATGGGGTTCATAGCGTACAACACTGTATGCTGTTGGTAAATTCTGATATTCATTGCTGATTATTTTGCCACATAACCACCCCTTGTCATTAAAAATGAGCTATGGTTAGAAGCACCTCCTAAAGCTAAGAAAATGTCACCACACTGGGAAATTCCCCGGGGTGATCATCTTCACATTGCAAAGGAGCAAAGCAACCACCTCAAGGCTGAGGTTACTCCCACCACCACCTTCACTATTTTCTCACTGGAGGTAGCAGCAGACACCAATTTGCAATAAGCACCAAATTCCACTACATTTGCTCTCTTGCCTCTTGGAACTTCAAGGAATCCAAATTTTTTGGAAGGGCAGAAACATCTGTGAAACAGCTCTGTTTCTGAAGAGATGCTATCAGTTGAAATATTTGTAAACTCGTTGCTCTCAAAGTCCTAAGCCAAAACCAGACTGTGCTGTTCCCAGGCTGCAGGGTTGATGTCATGAACAGACACGGCAGAAAAAAGAATGAAAGAGGATGTCAGTGGGGGAAGAAGGAGACAATTCCCTGGCAGAAGTGTTGTTGTTTCCAAGTCAGAGTCAGGACTTTAACCTCAGCCTCTTAATCTTCCACCTACCTGGTGGTCTTGAAGACAAACTTATCTCCTCCTCTATTGAGTTAAAAGGAAAGAAAAAAAAAACCCACATGTGAAAGGGCTTTTAGATTGCCAAGAAGAGGGTATCACCCCTTCCTGCATGTAACATCAGTTTGATGTTGTAATAGTTCCTTGTCCTTGCTCCTTATGATTTAGTTGTCAGGAAGACAAAGATTAAAGATAAACACACCCACAGAAAAGTTCCAACCAAGAATTCAAAATCATGCTTTGACATTTTAATGGCTGATTCACAACTAGCCTGAAGCAGAAGACAGGAAAATCTTCAAGTAGTTTTTCTCCGGTATTAAATATTGAATTATGATGTGTGTAATTTAATACTTGAAATGCATAGCTAGGCAATTAGTATGCTAGTCCTATGCTATCTCTTTAAGAACACTGAACTTGCACAATTTTAACCTTGGAAAAACTTGTCCTATGTGTGGCAGAAACTAAATGAGAGAAGGAGGAAAAAAAGTAGGCCACAAAGTTGTATTGTAAGGTATTAAAACTCTTGGACTTCCTGTGCTGTGTGTATTAGGTATACCAGGAGAAATCTGCAGGGCTGAGGACTCAGGTGACATTTAAATATCTCTGTCAAACTCTGATGATTTGCAGGAACAGAAGTCAGAAGATAGGCATATAACTCATAACAGGTTTTTAATAACTTTATGGTAATATACATTCCTGTAACTGGAAAATTTTGCTGTTCAAAAGGAATTTGGGTGCCCCTGTGATGGGAGGCAAGGCTTTATGAAGTAATTTCTAACCTAGTTTTATACCTTCAAAATGCTCTATACATCCCAATGTAAGTACAAAAGAAGGTCATACAGATCTTGTTGTATCATGCTGTGCCTTATAAATTCAAGGAATTCAATAGTTCTTCACCACACAAGACAAGGATTTGCATATTTAAATTTGCTAGGATTACCTGGGTGCTGGAATCAATCTTGCTGTTTCAAGATTCTCAAGCTGAACCTTCAAGATTTCCAGAAGTAGAATTATTTGTAACAGTATCTGGAAAGCTATCAGTTGCTATAATTTTTCTTTCTTGGGCAGGGGAGGAAAAAATAACTATAATCCAATAAAATGTTTTTTCATTCTGCTTCCTTTTCTCTGAAGGAACAAAATAAGAAAGCTTTTTCAACAAAATACATCATTGCCTTCCATCACAATTGAACGAAAGAATCTCTACATTGAGAGATTTGTATCCATTTGGATAGCAGTGAATTATGCCCATGACACCTGTGCAAAAGGAAAGAACATCTCCATTTTACCAAGCAAAGCAGGTACAGCAGCTTCACAAGTTGTGTTACTGCAGTGCCCAGCAAAAGCTGTAGTCTGTAAAGATTATTTCCAAAATTTCAGCTCTCAAAATACTCTTGTTATTTTTACTGATTCAGAGAGATAAGATGCAGTTAGACTTCCTCGAATGAGGTTAATAACAGAAGTCTGTCATGTTTTATGGGAGCAGGCTTTTACTTTTTTTTTCTGGGATATTTAATATTCATATCCAGAAAAATATATAGTAATATTTGTATACTGTACTTAACCAGTTTTCTATGCTCTCTTTGATGGTTTTCTGAATTTCTGTATTGGTTTGCAAAGAGTAGATTGACTCAGCACTGTGCACCTAAGGAATCCTTGATACAGGGCATTAGAAATTTGAGAAACCTTTTCAAAATTCAACCCTTTTCTAAGGCCACTTACCCATTACACAGTTCTACAAGAAAGTTATAAAACAAGCAGCCCTATTTATTATGCCCTTTAGATGTTTATTTAAAGATTCCCTACCTGTCTGGTCACTGAACTAACGTTAAGAGCTTTGCAAAACTTTACCTTCTCAGACTAATCATGGCCCAAGAGAAACCAATGCTTCTCACTGCTGGGTGTTACTACCAGTACAAGCCGAATTATCAATATAACCTTTACTGAAGACTTTTGGCCATGTGTTTATTGGAGAGGAAGATGAAAGTATGTTTGCACTTACTGAAATTTAAAGATGTTCTGGATATTTTTATACAATTCATGATTACATGTACTCCTGACATTTTGATTTTGGCTTTCAGACTCACTCAGAATAGTAACTGCTTAGAAAAACAGCATTTCTGAAATCAGTAGAAGCATTCTCAAAAGAAAGGCAAGAGGAACACCAATATTTTGTTGATACCATAAAGATTCAATAATCATTCATTTCCAGGGTTTTTTGAACTCTCAGAGTGTTTAGTATTCTATGCCAAGTCTTTTAATTTTTATAGCCCACACTCAGCAGGCAATTACCAAAGCTTTCCTGCTTCTCTTGCATTTCTAACAGCTGTATATCCCCCATTTTAGGAAAGTGCTTGTCACCATCTAACATAAATGCTTACCAGATCACAAACCAATTGATAATAAAATGGGAGCTGCCCATAGCTCATACACCATATGAGCTGAGATACAGAGAGGCACTCACAGAATCTGCTCCGTGGACAGTGGTAAGTACTTCCAGATGACAATCTCATGAGAACATAAGGTGCCTCAATATCACCACATGCAGCACAGGGATTGCAAGGTGGCTCAGCAAGGAGTCACTTTGTAGGCAGATCCCACTTAAAGCACCTTAGTTTGGTTCTAATAAATCATGAAATATTTGGAAAAGAAGGAATAGTAGCTTTAAACAAAGTAAAATAGAATAGCATGTTATCTGGTTGATTAACTTACCAGCGAGACACTACAGCTACCAGTGATGCAAAAGCTGAATATCAGAAATGCCGTGTAAACTTAGATCCAAATCATACTTTCAGTGATTTACAACATTGCTTTTTTAGCTGGTATCATGATATTTTCAAACAGACCAGGTTGCTTTGTTTTTTAAGGTAATAATTCATATTTTACATACTTTTGGTTTGTGTAAGTATTCCAGATTTTCTTGTTTGAATATATGAGAAATAATTTCCCTGTAATACAGTCATAGCATCATAGAATGGTTTGGGTTGGAAGGGACCTTGAAGATCATCTAGTTCCAACCAGCCCAGCCATGTGCAGGGCCACACTCTAGTAGACTAGGACGCCCCATCCAAACTGGCCTTGAACACTTCCGGAGATGGAGCATCCACAACTTCCCTGTTCCAGTGCCTCATAGTGAAGAATTTCTTCCTAATACCTGATCTAAACCTAATCTTTTTCAGTCTACAGCCACTGCCTCTTGTCACTACATGCTCTTGTGAATAGTGTTGCCCCATGTTTCCTGTCAGTCCTCTTGAGGTACTGGAAGGCCACAATAAAACCTCCCCAAAGCCTTCTCTTTTCCAGACTGAACAATCCCAATTCTCTCAGCCTTGCCTCACAGGAGAGGTAATCCTGTGAGTACACTGATCTATTTGTGGCCCTCCTTTGGATTCATTCCAACAGGTCCATACGCTGTCTATGCTGGGGACCCCATCCCTGAAAATCGGAAAATAAACTCTCCGTCAAATTTGTTAGATTAGGAAGCCAACATTATTTCATTAGCAGTGCTGAATGCATGGATGATTCTCTTCAAAGCATGCATGCCTAGTAACTTAGGAGACCAGGTTATATTCCTGAAACTGTTGTGTGCTCATGTTTCCCAAACACACATATATGCTAATTATTTCCACTTGTTTGGATATGATTCCAGATCTTCTGACAAACCTTGAAACTATCTCAAATATGTCATCAGGTTATAATGTACTCCTCTTATAATTCTTTGCTCTGACACACAATCCTTATTTTCCAAACCAAGATATTAGTACATATTAAATCACTGATAGAAGTACACAAGAAAGCAGTGACTGGAACAAGTTTATTAGTCACAGATGTAGGGAGGTAGCACAAGGCCACATTAATCTTCAGTATTTGTACTAAGCACTGTATGTACAAAATACAAAGTACTAACAACAAATAAAGGGATCATGCTCTATTGTGCTAAAGTTAAAAGAATTTCCAGCACCTTCCTCCATGTCTATGTTAGACATGTCTATGCATAGACATCTTCTTACAGGATGGTTCAGTAAGAACTCCAGAGCTGATGCAGCACTACAGGTGGGGTCTGACCAGAGCAGAGTAGAGGGGCAGAATCCCCTTCCTGGCCCTGCTGCCCACACTGCTCTGGATGCAGCCCAGGACACGTTTGGCTTTCTGGGCTGGGAGTGCCCATGGCTGGGTCATGTCCAGCCTCTCAGCCCCCAGCACCCCCAGTCCTTCTGGGCAGGGCTGCTGTGATGTGTTCATCTTCCAGCCTGGGCTGATACCAGGGTTGCTCTGACCCAGATGCAGCACTTGTTTTTATGGTTCCCATGATTCACCTCTGGAGCCTGTCCAGCTCTCTTTGGATGGCATCCCATCCTTCAGGAGTGCCAACAGCACCACTCAGCTTGGGGTCATCTGCAAATTCACAGAGGGTGCACTTGACCCCTCTAAGTCATTACTGAACATATTAAATAACATTGATCACACCCATTATGGACCCCTGATGTCCACTGAGATTCTAAGCCACTGATTACTACCCTCTGGATGTGACCATCCAACCAATTCCTAACCCACTGTCTTGGGTTTAACTATTTTCTCCAGCATCTCCACCAATTGTTCTGGTTTGAACCATTTGCTCATCTGTGAGAACCATGATTAGGGGTAAAACAAAGGCAAAACAGCCCTAAACTTATGAATTACAAAGATAGTTTATTCACACACAAGAAGAAAAAAGAAAAAAACTTGAAATGTCAAAAAGCACTTCCCCTCCTCCCCATAATCCACTCATTTCCCAGAAACAATCTATGCGTCACACCCA
The DNA here is from genome assembly GCA_013400495.1 of Nicator chloris. Lineage (NCBI taxonomy): Eukaryota > Metazoa > Chordata > Aves > Passeriformes > Pycnonotidae > Nicator > Nicator chloris. Next base: position 18,226 of record WAAE01001285.1, read on the forward strand.
CCACCAGGAAAACCCGGTTCTCCTGGTGGCTTTCATGTCAATGTCCCAACCTACAGCTGCCCACAAATGCTGTAGGATTGTGCATCTCTCAGCCTGCTTGGGGTATCATTTTAAAATGCTTATCTAGCATTCAGCGAAGGTTCTCTCAGTCCACACTTTAACCAGAAATAGCATTCCCCAAAACTACTAAGAAATACTCCATTTCCTCCATGAAGTCTTCTCTCTCTCTTCAGCAGTGTCCATCCAAAGGAAGGAAGGGGTTAAATTCTTATCTTGGTTCTCTCGCAGCAGTCCATGGTGTCACACTTCAAAGCTGCACCCGTGGAGACCAGGGGCCCAGGGCTCCACCCCANTTTTTCTATTCCCACCTCCCAGATCTATTCCCATGATTTTAGAAGCATTTTAACCCTATGTTATCAAGAGGGGGAAAAAAGAGAGGGCTCTCCACTGCCTGGCCAGGCCCCACCACCTCCTCCCCCACAGTGGACAGGGTGGCCGGGGGCCAATACACCTGGGCCTAACGTCGCCCCAGGCTCCCATGGGATTTGAGGCCAGGCCCCCTCGCAGCCCTCCCCCTCCCTCTCGGGAGAGAGGGGGAGACCGCGAGGCCCAGCCCCTCCCCAGGCCACCAACAGCACACGTGGCCCTCGCGTTACCTTGCCGACAGCCAGAAGGTGAAAAGAGAGAGCACTTCCTGAAAGCTCCAATATTTAACCCTTCGCCTGTGTATGTTCACGCAAACGTAACTTCCTGGAACACAACTTCCTGGTCCAACCCATGACACCCGCATAACAGTTTACCCATCAAATCCATCACTATTCAATTTGGAGAGAAGGATGTGTTGCAGCAGCCCTCTTATTAGAGGGTAAAAATTAGTTGAGGCACAAACTTCTTGTTTACCACAGCATGCTAAGGGTCCTGGTTTATTCGTCTTTACAGCTCAGCCATCCTGACTCCAACTATTCACTGACTCTGGCTGCAGCAAGCTCCTGCTGTAGGTTTCCCTTGCAGCCTGAGACTGCTGATTATTNGCTCCTGCTGTAGGTTTCCCTTGCAGCCTGAGACTGCTGATTATTTCCTGCTAAACTGTGACTGCATGGATTAGTTTGCAGAGTCTGAATGCAGGCTTTTACCTAGCTAGACTGCAGGTTCCAACAACAGGCTCTAACTGCAGACCCAGAATGACCTCACAGCAGTGATTTTTTCTCTCTCTCCCCCCACCCCCAGGTTCCTCCTTCATGCTTCCCTCCTTCATGCTCCTCAGGGTTCCTCCTCCATGATGATCCCTCCCTTACCAGCTCACCCCCCTCTTTTATCTCACTCATCCTTATTGGATACAGCTGTTACTCATCAGGGGTGAGGCTGTATTGGTTAATTAACACAGCTGCTACTTATCAGGGGTGAGGTCACCTGTATCCTCTTCTCCTACAGGATGTTGTGGGATACAAGATCAGTTCCAGATGGATTTTGGGACATGCAATGTGGCACAGCAACAGGGCAGTACAAAACTAAAGGAAACACTTAAGAGATGGAAAAGGAGTCATAATTTCAATAATGTCTGCATGTAGCAGCAATGACTGCTTATCCTGCCCTTTCCCATCCAGCATATCAAGCAAAGACCTCTCCAGCAGGCAGGCACGTATGCATGATTTGTATCACCACACATATCACCAAGTCCCTGAAATTGTCTGTTTTTCAAGCTCTGTTATATTTATGTGTTAATCAGGTTTCAAATATGCATTTATCAAGTAGAACATAACCTCAAGAAGAAAATTGTTTAAATAGCAAAAGCCCCCACTTCTTGGGAAACTCTGCTCACCCAGGAGTCTCTTTGCTTCCTTTTCACTACAAAAATCTCCCTTGTTCTTCCCTTTGTCTCAGAAGACTGTTCCTATTTCTCTTGTAGCTGACTACTGGTTTATTTAGCCACTTCAGAAGACATGCTTTGAGAGGCCCATTTAAGAAACATTTCATTTCAGTACAAAGAACATGCAGGTCTTGGAAAGTTCCCCTCGTTCACTTACGCACAAGGCCTAGACCATCCTAGGGCAGCCAGTTACCCATGCATAGCCCACCCAGTAGTGTAATAGATAGACAACCATGTGCAGACAGTGTGGTACGTGGCACGAGGAAGAACAGAGGATTAAGAGCAGTACAAACGCATGCCCTGCAAGTTTTGGAGACGAGGGAGATGGAAGGTTCACATGCACACTGTGAAGGACTAGTATAGACAGCCACACTGGGTGATGCAAGTGAGTGAAGACTACAGGTCATAAATATTTATTAACTCCCACGTCCCAACTGATTCTATGAAATTAGGCTGTGATCTCTTCCTAATAATATAAACATAGGCTACACTTGCCAATGAATAAGTGAATGTGGCCATACATACACAGAGGATGTATAAAGCTAGCGTTTATCAAGAGTAGGATAAATGTACCTGTAATGGAGTTTAACATTTGGGTTTTAAATCCATTCCGCTTCCCTCTTGTTCTGTAGAGATTTGGAGTCTTTCTGTGATATTGTGAGTAGTGGGATTTTTTTGCGACCAAGCATTTTCTGTCAGCAAAATGATATGAAATTGTCATGGACAGAGTAACACCCTTCACTCATAAGAAAGAACTAGCCATATGTTTATTGATATAAAACAGAAATATAGCAAAGTTTGATAGTAAATGTGACAGGGGTTTAACAAGAATAGATGGCAAGGAGCCCTTGATTACTTCATAGCGAATAGAGTTAGACAGAACTGTGAGGGAGATGTTTTAATTGGGGCATGATACTTAAAAAAAGGCTCCCCTTGCATTCTAAAACTCTCCTCAGAACCCCTGCAAGTCTAGTTGCTTCTGGATCCAGACTTAGTCCCAGACCTGGTCAACAGTTTATGTCTAAAGGATTATATGTGCACAATTGATCGTTTGAATTACTTAATTGAGATTTAAGATTTTCAGTGTATTAATTTCCAATTCCCTTATCAACTATCTGATGACACGAATACTCTCTCGTGCTTGAGGAGTAACCTTAAGAAGTGTCCTTACTCAAGAGATCCTGTTGTACAGCCCGCTGCTGTGCAGGAGAGCTCAAGAGACTGTGGGCTGTCCGCTATTTAAAGGGTAAGATGAGACACTTAAAGACATATATGTATGCTCACTTCAAATATTAGTTTCTTGCAAATTTGACTTGAGTCGAATCTTAACCAGCACTATGATGAGGTGGGTGAATTATTAAAATTAGCCCTTGTCTTTCATGTTGTTATCTGTCTGCCCCGAATTGATTTTGAGTCAGATGCTGGTCCAGAGACATCTGTTATGACTGCTGATAGTGGTTATCACTTGATCAGAATTACAGGAAATAAAGGTCAGGATGGAGGGGAAGTGGAGGGAGGGGAGATGAGTACACTGCCACAGAAGTTAATTAATTAACTTTAATTAAAAAATAAAGTACTGCAGAAACTGAAAGAGAAGAGCTGGTCACCTTCCAGTGAGGCTTTGTTGTTTTGGGGGGTTTTAGGGAAGATTTTAAGTGATAACAACAGTTTCCTATCATATTTTCTCATATTTTCTCTGTATTTTTCAGCTCAGGGTTTTCCTTAGACATGGGTGGTGTCTTTGTTTCAAGAAAAACTCCATTCCCTGTACAGTTACTGGGGCTCCAATGCCATCATCAGCTGCAGATGCAAATCTCTTCTGCAATGCCAAGGCATATAGGCAGCCACACATCAATCCAGTCATGCTGTTTAAGACATCAGCCATGTGGATGTATTTAGACATAATGACACTTACAAAAATAAGGCCTTTTTCATATTAATTTTCCCTTGACTTCTTGCTCTTGAGAATGTTAAAAAGGCTCAGAGTTAAGTAAATTTTTATTTTTCAGCATATGTAATGTCTAATTGATTTTAAAAGTAATATTTAGACCAGGTTACTTACTGTCCTGAGTGACCAGAACAAGTTCATGAAAAGAGGGTGTTGCCTTGAAAGAATGAAAATACCTTGACTAAAAAGTGCAGTAATTCCTACTTGATGACAGGAACCTCCACTTTCAGCTGAGTCAGAAGACTGGTCTTCGGCTGAAGAAACAATTAATATAATGTTTTATTGATGTTACATAAATTATTTTTTTTTAGGTGCCTCTAGGAAGCAATGTGTTCAATGTCACCATTTCAAATTTAAATGCTATGTCTTCATACATTGTTCAGCTCAGATGCATAACCAAGGATGGTCTCAACTGTGTTTGCATTTGGAGCAAAGAGATTTTGGTCCCTCACAGTAAGTGAAATGTAGTTTCATCCTACTGGTAGTAAGTATGAATACAAAGACTTTTCCAAATTCCGTGTCATATGGAATAGCTTTTTCAGATACTCTTGAACAAATGAGCAGCAGAATTATCCATTTGCATGCATGTCTCCATCTTTTTCCATGTTTATCAGAACTCATGCACAAGCCAAGAATATCATATAATGTAACGACACAAGTGTCTCCCGGAAGAAGAAGTGTTCTTCTGAAGTGGGAGGTAAGGTTCACTTTGAGTCCGGATACCTTCTGTCATGCATATGCTATTTATTTATTCCATTGCAGGGAAAAGTAGATTTTCCTCAATGTATTGAGTCTACACTTGATATGTGAAAGGCATTGGATATTGTATACTTGCTGCAGAATTCATTGCATCTATATGCTGATGATTTAGAGGCTAGAAACTAATGAGGAAAACGTACGTCAATTTATAATCTTGAAAAATTACTAAAACTTCCCTTCTTTTCCAGGGAAAAACATGTTTTCATTTTAAGAGCTTCCAACTTCATCTGAAATTTCTCACAAGACATGTGCCTCTGCCTTTTAATTATTAATTAA
>WAAE01001288.1:8516-62022 GCA_013400495.1 Nicator chloris
GGGCCTCGCCGCCATCTTGGCCGCTGCCCCGGGAGCGGGACGGGCCGTGCTGGGCCGGGGGAGGTACGTGGGGCGCGGGGGCCCGGGCCGTGAGGGAGTGGGGCGGCGCTGCCCTTGCTCGGGGGAACGGGATCCCTGCCAGGCGGGAGCCGCCCGTGCCCGGTCGCGGCCGCGCTGGTTGGCCGGAGGGGGGCAGGGGTGACATCCCCGCTAGCGGCGGTAGCGGGAGGCTGCCCCGCAAATACAAGACTTTCCGTTTTACCCGTTTCCGTTGATCGGTGCCCATTTAAATACAAAATCGTTGCCGTGTTTGAATAAACGCACCCACTCCCTCCCCCGCCCCCCCCCCTTTCCGTTGTTCTGGGCTCTGGCGGAGGTGCGGAACCGCCCGGCGGAGAGTGGGCAGGGCCCGTCAGAGCTCCGTACCGACGGATCTGCACCGCTCACGCTCCAAGATGAGGCGCAGGGATGAGGGGGATTGTGCACCGGGACGTCATTTACTGTGGCTGTCAGGGCAGACAGCACAAGACCTGCGGGAGGGGCCATGTGGGAGCCGCCGTTCGCGGCAGAGCCCGCAGCAAGGCCAGGCCGGGAGGGGCAGGGCGGGCGGGGGAGCGGCGCCGGCTCACCTGGGTCGGTCTTCAGAGCATTGCTGCAGCCATGGTGTTTCTATTCGTGCTGTACTTGCTTAATTAGCAGGGGGCCCTGTGAGTGAGGATCTGCATAATATGCGCTGGCAATAAACCCGTTATCATTCACCACTATGCGCTGCACATCGCTCCTGCCCTGTTCAGTACCCAGCGGTACCTGAGTGGATATTGTCGTGTCTTTTATTTTGTTTCAGTTCAAATCTGCTCTGAATTAGTAACGCACTTACCATCTTTTCAGTATGATGAATGCTTCGTACCCATTAAGTGTTAATCAAACTGGAGGAATAGCGTCACCATTCAATGTAGCTTTTCTGTAACCAACCAGGCAAAAAAATCATACTTGAATGATGAAAATTTGTGTTCATAGCAGGCAGATTGCACTATGGGAAAGGAAAAGATATTTTGCAAGAAAAGCAAAACCAACTTCAATTACTCATGCAAGAGGTAAAATGATGGAAACAATGTTTTACGAAAGAACTGACTATGCCAGCCATGAGAATGATTCTGCTGTGGGAGTTTCCAGCAGGTTTGAGTCATACATAGCTTCTCATTTATTTATTAGAGAAAAAGAGAAGAAGAAGAAATATCTGAATGGTATTTCTCTGTAAAAAATGTCTTGGGTTTAATATGTGCTGTGTTGGGTGCTAACTCAAAAACAGAAGCAAACTTTGGTCTTTTTGCGGGAAAAAAATGGACAGAGTCTTTGCTGCCTGTATGCACATATCTGAAAATTCCTTGCAAATGGCAAATGAAACTTGAAGAATATTCCATGCCCTTTCATGTTTGATTTTGCTGGTTTTATTCAGAAATTAAATTTTCTGTTGTGCAAGACAGCTATGCACCAGCTAAGGCCCAGTTATTCTCTCATATAAAGATCTCCTTACATGAAGAGTCTTTAATAAAAACCTTGTCATGAGGATTCAGAAAAGAGAAATTAAAATCCTTGAGGTAGAAAATTCTGAACAGTAGGAGGTGAGTGATAGCTGTAGTTCATGGCTGTAATAATGGTGAGAAACCAAATTAAAATTTGTTTAAAGTGTTAAGTTCCTTCCTCTTATATCCCTTTAATTTTTCGCCAACTTACAGCTTCACATACAACTTTAAAAAAATTAATACAGGGAAGGTCAGTTAAATCTTTTTTAACATAATGTATGAAAGGCAGCCTTTTAGCAGGAGCTTCTTAGAATTCATGTATTCATGAGACTCATTCATACAGGATAAAAGAATTCAAGTGCTGCTTTGCTCTTTCCTCTTGGAGGAGAAGGAAGATACAAGTAATTCTGTGGCTTCTTTCTGCCCTCTGTGTATGGACTGGTTGGGGCAGAGGCCACACACGTTAGGAAGGGCTGTCATGCACAGCAGAGTTCCAGTGGTGCTTGCTGGCTCTGATGGAGTGTTTCAGTAGTGCATGGCTGTCTGGCACTGTGCTTGTCCTTTCTGGAACCTTGAGTGCCTCTTCAAAGAAAGCATGTGAAAGAGAGTAGTATAAAGCTGGTAGCACTGTTGCTCCAGCTTGTCAGACTTACTGGAGGAGTGAATTGGGAAAGCATGGTGGAAAACATCTTCACAAAGAGCTACTGAGTTGGGGCTTTGATATCCTATGATTAAATCCTGCTGCCTTGTCCATTCGGAGTTCTTCATGGTTTGGCTTGAATATGAGCCCAATTATCAGCATTTTCCTGGAAGTACTATGGACAGTAAATATGTGGCATGATACTCACTTTATCCGTGTCCATTTGACCCTATCTGTCTATTCAGTACTGCTTTCAGAGAGTGAATTTCTTAAGTCGTCCCTTAGTAGTCCTAAAGCTACTGGTTCAGATGTAAGTTGTGTTTGAAATGTTCCATCTCCATGTAAAAATGTAGTTCTTAATTTTTGTTTGGTGTGGGTTTTTTTTCCTAAGAAACTCTTTGCTTTTCCAGCTTTTCCAGCAAAGCTTTCTATTCTTGCAGGTCCCAAAGGGAACTGCAGTTATTCAGGATCTAATATTGTTCGATTATTCTGAATCTAATATTATTCTGTTGACAAGAGATGGAACTCTCTTGCCAGCAGTTAGAAGATTTATCCTGGAACTAAATTGAACAGAGGCGCCAAGCAAGTGCATTATTGGAAAGCTCATCAGACAGTAGATGAAATGCTGCACAAATTCTCGTGCAGGCTGTAATTGCTACTGGTAAAAGAACAGAGGAAGTTGCAAATTTTGTTATGGATGCTAAACACTGATTTAAGACAACTTCAGAGTATTCTCAAAGGACTACTTCCTTTAAAAACATTTTCAGAAAGTTAGTGTTTTAAATGAAGCAAAGCATTCAGTCTTTAATAGGGATGATCTTGCTGATAAAATATGTCTGAGTAGTTGTACAGACACAAAGCACTTCATGGTGTTGAGTAGATACGAAGTTTTGCTTGACTAACAGAGGGGAACAACAAGCAGTTCTTTAAAAAGGATGCAAAAATGTTTTTAGTTTGATGTGCAGATACCTAAGCTGTAAGCATCTTATATGTAAAAAGATTTGTCATACTTGAGCAGCATCATCAAGACACACAAACAATAATAGGAGCATAAAAAACCCTGTGAAATTACAGAACATTCATGTTTTAGTAAACCTTAGACTTCCAGATTTATCAGCTTGAATCACAGCTGCTAATGATGTGTCAGGTTGGTCCTGCCAATTATACAGTATATCAGAGCTGCTATGTTGGCTGTCTTCAAAGTGTTGTTCAGGTGTTTAATGGGACTTCTCTTTACGAGGTTTGCTGGTTTGAAAGCCGGTGAATGGGGTTGGGGAGGTCAGGAACACATTTGTGGCATATTTTGCATTTCTAGGAAAAAGCTAAAGTACTCACTAGCTGATTTTGACAAAAATACTAGCTTTACAATAGAAATAGAACTGCCTATTTTAGCTTATTTCTCCAGATTGCATTAAGCATTTGATTACTTTCCGTTCACTTGTCAATAAAAGTTCATTTCCACAAGTACATAACAGAGACTCATACAGTCTACCCCCACTAATCCTTCCACCCTTCAGAGCAACTATGCCAAATTCAGGGCACTTTGAAGCTGTGGAATACTTTCCTAGTGATGGTCCTGTTTGGAGCTGTTTTCAGTAATTAGTATTAGCTCTAAAGGGCATTGTGGAGGTCACTGATAAATTCCTCACTTTGTCGTTTCAGAGCTTTGAATATAACTCAGCTCAGTGTTACGGAAAAGCAGCTGTTGACAGTGTTTCTGCATTAATTACATTTTAGAGTACTTAATTGTAGCTAAGGACAAGCATGTGCAATCAGTCTTTTTTCCCATGCTCCCAGCCTCTGTCTCTTGCCAGTGAGCTCCACTTTTGTCTTGTGAGCCTGCTGTGACTTTAGTCCAGATGTTTCCGTGCCAAGAATTTGAAAATCAGTAACATTGCAAATCCAGATTTAGTCAAAAGAAAAGTTAGAGACATGGAAACAGCTCATTGAAAGCGTGTTAGTTAAAATATGTTTGTCTTCTGTGTGGACTTCAGATTCTGGTAGGATGGAAATGACTGAGAAGAATCATGTGGAGTTTTGCATGTCCGAGGAAGGATGGGAAGTCTGTGAGAAGAAGCTGCGAAACTGCAGGGCTGCTTGTTGCTGCAGAGCCTGTAAGGTGCTTGCAGTCAGGCAGTAACATGAAAGGCTGTCAGTCTACTGAAAATGAGCTTGAACGGTTTGCTTTGGCCTAGATGCAAATAATGATCCACGTACACCTTCAGTTTGCTCTTAGGTAGGCCTAAAAGCAGAAAGATTAGAGGCATGTCCTTTAGAATAGTCCTAGAAACACCTTCAGTACCTTACATAGAGTGGTTTTATGCTGACGTTTCAAAGTGGTGTCTGCGTACGCTGCTACATAGAGAAGAAACTCATGGTTCCTGAATTCTGGTGATGTATTTTTGCTACTTTGTTATGGACTTAAAACTTAGGAACTTTGTTTCAAGACCTTTACCCTCAAAGTGCTGCAGCTCTTAACACACTTTGCTGTTGGCCTACAGGTGTCAGGAATTTTAACATTACTGGCTTGATTTCCTACGTTCAGCATTTGTTAATCTTTTTTGCTTTTCAAGTTTTATGTTCTGATGAGACAAGAAAGTCAGGTACTGAGAAATTAATTCAGGGACCTCTACATGTCTGAAATGAAATCTGGCACTCAAAAAGAGAGTAACAGGGAAATCTTCAGTATTTGGAGCAATGTAAGTAATTATCTTGTTCTGGTATTTTTGTAGTGTTACCAGTTCTAAGAGTTTCAACATGAAATTCATCTTTAATCAGATGGTGCCAATTGCTTGACAGTGAATGGGACAAATCAAATTACTTAGTCTTGTGTATAATAGACTGATGTCCCCACTGCTATAAGAGCATCTTTATTTTAGTCAGCACTGGGAAGTGTACCAACTGAGCTGCCCCTTGACTGACAGGGCAGGGCTTGTGCCTCTGGGGCTGCCTGCTCTGCACTTAGGCTGCAAGGAGAGAGCTTCAGTTTTCCAGAGCACTTCAAATTAGCAGCAAATTAGCATAGTGCTAAAACTTGTGGAGGGAGAAAGGAGTGTGTGAGAGGATTTAAAGGGAAGTCTTATGATAGAAGCAGAATATGTATCATGGGAAATCCTGTAATCCTATCTTCCTACTTAGAAGATAGGGTAGGCAGCCAGGTGGGATTTTACTGCTCAGTTTCCATAGGTACCACAAAGCTGTCATCTCTGCCAAGCATGGTCTCCTGGATCAGTTTGCTACTCCAGTTCACCACGAGGCCACACAAACACTCCTATGAACATGGCTGGTACCTAGGCAGCTTGGGGCAGATGAGTAAAGAAGGGCAGTGGCCAAGTGCTACCTCCCCTTCTGGCTACCCACACCCTCCCTTGATTGCATATCAAGTCATGGTCTAATATCCTAAGCGGAACTTAGGGCAAAAGAAGGGTCCTTGCTGTTACAGTCCTTTGGTGCACCAGGAACTTGCTGGGATTGTGTAGTCTGCTGCACAGCTGCGCTTGTTCAAAGTATATTGTGACAAATGCAGCCATTTCTGATCTGTAGATTAATAGAATCTGCATGAATGTTAACAGAAGCACAACTGCTGGGGCTTATACACACTGTCACACGTGTCTGATACTCTTTGTTAGAGTGTCATTGGAAGCTACCTGCTGTCCAACACAGCTCCTCCAGAGCGGGCTGTGGATCAGCTCCTCTGGAAGTGGAGTCTTACCAGTGCTTCTTGTACTGGACTCTTGGATGCAGCTTGGTATGCATTTCATAGGAAATGGTCTGATGTTTGTCAAGAGATACGCTATTGTATCGATTTAAAAATGTACAGAGATCTATTCTAAGCTTTATAGTTGAGCACCTTTGTATGTGTGGGCAGCTGTGGTGTTGAACAATACTGACATTCAGTGGTTGATTATACTTGCCACCGTTGTGTGACTAGATTTTGGAAGGCTTTAATGTTCAGTGCTGGCTAAATTCAGAACATGTTTTCTTGAACTGGATTAAAGCAATTGTGTCAAGGCTCCTTTATAAAAATGCTGTGCTCACAGTATTAAAATTGTCTGTTTTTTTTTTTATTTTAACAGACTAAATTAGAGATTAATTTGGTCCAGGAGAGAGATAGTAGAAACATGCAATAACACACTGTAGCTTTTTTCCTTTCCCACTTTTAAGCAAATTTGCAATCGCAGTTTCTAAAAGAACTTCCGTTTACATTCCATATTGGCTTAGATGAATATTTTTGTCCACCTTTTGACTATTTGTCTTTTTTTGTTGGCTACCAAAGACAGCATGCTCTTGGCAGAAGGTATCTGAGACCTGGCATGGCCCCAGTGAAGATGAGCACATTGCTGTCATGCATGTGAAGGAGCAGCTGGACTTTAGAATTTGAAAAGCTGGGTCTTGGCTCTCTTCCCACATCTGCTGACTTGGGTGGAGGGAAATAGCATGCTGACAACCTTCTTGAGCTGTCCTTTTTCATCATCTTTGGTGAGCTTTGGAACACATAGTTTTGTTTGGTCAAAATCTGAAGGGTAGACCATTTTTCATTGTTACAAGTGTATTGGTAGATGAGTTAGTACTCTGAGGAGTTTAGATTGAGACACAGCAACACAAGCTCACTCTGGGTGAAGCTAAGTGCTTATTCTAGTATTTTGGAATGAGATTTAGTCATACAGTGTTTGGACTCATTAAAATCTCTGTGGGACTGGGCCATGTGCATCTAGATGCTTCCATGCTATCTTTACATTAGTGTGCCAGAGTTAACGGAGAAGGAGCAGACTTTATGTGTGCTTTAGGACAAGATCCTGGCCAAACATGGTAAAACTAATGAAAACTATGATAGATTTTTGGTAGATGTGTTTGGCTTCTCTTGGACATGCAGAGTTGATGGTGGTCTTCCTCTTTCAAGGTGTGGACACCCAGTAATTGTCTGGTCTCTTTCCAGTCATGTTTGAATTCCTCCAAAGACTAACTTTCAATTCTGGATCTCCATTGCTATCATCTGCCCATTTCCACCACATGCCCTGTGCCAGCTCTAGCACTCTCTGGCAGTGTAATAACTTGCATTAGCTGACCAGCAGCTCCTTTTGCTGGGTCAGTTTCTGGCTGGACCATTTTCCTAATGTAGATAATTGCAGAGCCACAAACCTACTCAAATCAATACATGAGAGGCAAAAGGGAAGAACAGCCAGTGCCAGGGGCAGCTTCTTCAACTACAGATGAATTTATGCTTGACATTGAGTACCAGGTTAACTTCACCATGAGAAGCTGCTGTTGGGGTTACAGTTTGGTTTGTTTACCAAGCTCAAGTTTTAATGTGTACTTAGTTTTGTTAGAGGACCATTATGCTGCAGGTCAGCCAAAGCACTGTATCTGTCTCATGTAAAGGCTGAAGAGATAAACTGAAGTCTGCTAGCATTTGCCTCCTCTGTAGATGCAGAGATAATAGCCTATTCATTTTATCAACTACTTAGTTCACTTACTATCACATTGAAAGTTGAGAAATAGACTTGGAATTCTTCTTTTTAGTAGGCACATAAGCTTCTTGCCCCATGAATAAAATGAAGGATCAGTGGCTCAAGCATGCTGTTTGTAAATGTTTAAAGAGATAAGAAAAAAGTTACATTCCTTACCGGCAGTTTATACTCCCCTTTTACATAAGTGAGTTTTTAAGTGAAAAACATTTTATATAAACATATTCTATGCATGCCAAGCACATTTGAGGCAATTTTATTCATTAAATCAGATTTAAATGGCTAGTTTTGTGTACTTTTAATGAATTCCAACCCTTTACCCAAGTGCAGCTTGGCATAGATCATAAGACTAATCTGCCAGCAAGTAAAAAGCACTTTTCTAGTTCGATAGCTGAAAGCTGACACGTTAAAGCGCTGTATCTTTAAGATAGAGCAATTCTAAGTTTTGTGGGCAACTGCCAGGGCAACAGCCAGGCCAACTGCAGTGCCGTAGGAAACCTTCTGTACCAGTAACGCTTTCACGTCGGCAAACGCGTTTGAGCGAGCGCCAGCTCGTGGGAGTCAGCTTTTCTTTAAGAAATAAATTGCAAATACCAGATAGGGATGAAAGTGGAAAACGAGGGTGCTTTCTTCATGCTTGCGTTATATGATATACTTTAGCAACTTAATCCAGTGGCAACTATTTTTTGGTGGAATTTTCTTCTTAATAGAGAAAATGGAATTCCAAGAAAAGCAACAAAGTAGATATTTTTCCTAAATTCACAGTGCGTGTAAATGAAGAATAACCATGGTAAGAAAGGGAATCTGGGATAAGAAATGTCAATCCACATATCCTTTGTTTATTTTAACTTCTTTTAATGTGTTTCCAACAGAAAATGATCCACAGCCTGTTTCTTATAAACTGTTCTGGTGATATATTCTTGGAGAAGCACTGGAAGAGCGTTGTGAGCCAATCTGTGTGCGATTATTTCTTTGAAGCTCAGGAGAAAGCAGTCGATGTTGAGAATGTGCCTCCTGTCATCTCAACTCCACATCACTACCTCATCAGCATCTATCGGGATAAAATCTTCTTTGTGTCTGTCATACAGACAGAAGTGCCACCCCTCTTCGTAATTGAATTTCTGCACCGAGTAGCAGATACTTTCCAGGTGTGTCACCATTCAATGATTTTAAAATTCAGTGTCTGAAAGGGGCCTACAGAGAAGCCAGAGAGGGACTCCCTGTCAGGAATTATAGTGATAGGATAAGGAGAAATGAGTACAAACTGGAAGAGGAGAAATTTAAGCTTGGTGTTAGGGAAAAATTCTGTACTGTGAGGGTGGTAAAATAGTGAATGAACAGGTTGCCCAGACAGGTTGTGGATGCCCCAACTGTGCTAGTATTCAGGGCCAGGTTGGATGGGGCTTTGAGCAACCTCATCTAGTGAGAGGTGTCCATGCCCATGGCAGGGGGGGTTGGGACCACCCCTTAACATTCTGTGATTCTATGATTCTAAAATGACTTCAAGGGAATTTTTTGTATAAACCTTTGTAACATAAATAGTAGTACATCACATTACATTGTTTCACTGTTCATGCTTCTATTTATTTTCAGTTAGGTGAGAAATATAACATTAACAATATGATGCTATCAGACTATAGAAATAGTCAGTTTAGGCAGTAAAATGCCTTCATATATTGGAAGGTTTCTGTAAGAAAAAACCAAACAAACGTCCTTTTGCAAAGCATTCTAACAGGAATAAAAATCCTCTCTTTTGCAATCTCTGAACTTGTTTAGGATTACTTCGGTGAATGTTCTGAGACGGCAATTAAGGACAATGTGGTAATTGTGTATGAACTTCTAGAAGAAATGCTAGACAATGGCTTTCCACTGGCAACAGAATCTAACATACTGAAGGAGCTGATTAAGCCTCCCACAATTCTGCGCTCTGTTGTCAACTCCATCACAGGTATGAAAATATGTAATTTCAGCAATGATGGCTGTTTACAAAAAAAGGCCCATCCTTCCTTGTAGCTAAAAATTAATATATTGGTGTGAATCTGTAAGGTGAGGGCACTGTCCTGCCATTTCTCATCGCTAGGACTTGAATAAAAACAACTCCCTCCTTATGTGCAGTTTATGCCTGGCCCCTTTGCTGTCCTCAGAGGCACTGCCTGGTTCAGCACAGCTGCTGAAGTCCCTCAGGAACAGCAGCTCCTAACACGGTCAGGACATACTGGAGACAGGTGCTCTGGGATTGGTACAGAGCTCACCCCAAGCATTGAATAACTGAGGGGCACTGGAGAAGGTGAAGCATTTTGTAAGAAATCCATGCAGGAAGGTATATAATAGATACCTGTTAAATCCCTGATGGGTGGGAACAGATAGCATGAAGGGAAGCAAAGAGCCTGTGCTCATCCTCCACCCTGCCCCCACCAGCGAGCAGCACATGGATTCATATGGATTTGATTTCGTGACTGATTTCAGGCTGTTGTAAATGGGTCTGTCTTGCAGTGATGAAGCCAAATGTCTGTCAGCTGAGCTGGTGGAATCTGTTTGTCTGGCAAGCGGGTGCAAGGGAGGTGAGCCATGAGGTGTCACATGGGGGCACAGAGACGCAAGATGGTCGCCTGTACATTGTGTTAGAGAAGGGGAGTAGTTGGGCTGCAGGGCCACACACATAATAATCAGAGGAGCTGGCCTTTGTAGATAGATATGGTTTAGTCTTAGAGTATAAATCTCATCAGTTTTAATTCTTTTATTTGGAGTTTAGTTAGGTTTTTTTAAATTGAATTGGGATGCTAGTATTTACACTTATGAAAAATATGACATTAATAGACTAGATGGACCTCTGTAAGGAGAATTAAGACTCCTGAAGCCAAGGGTTGCAGCATCAAATCCTCTTGTTTTATCTAAAGCCTTATTAAAATTCCCTAGGAGCCTAAAGCGCCTGCCCAGCACAGTCTGCATCTTGTCACTGTCAACAGCTCAGTGCTGAGCAGGTGGAAACAGCAGCTTGAGAGGTCTCCTATCTAGCTGGCCTGGCAGCACTGCTGCACCCTGCAAGGCTGCTGAGGGACAGACATAGCAACTGCTCCTTTGCAGAGATGCAGTGGGAGTGAAGAAATGGTTGCAACTCCTCCCGCCTGAGTTATGGCACATATAAGGGGGGCAGACTTTAGGAAGGGATTCGTTTGAGTAACTACATCTACTAGCTCAAAAGAATGAAAACTTCTGTTTTCTGCCTGCTAGGGGCCTGCCCAAGCAGTTTTTGTGGAAATGATACCTGCTGGGCACCAGCTTCTCAGTGAAGCTGTTTCACATGGCAGGACACATTCATTGTGAGAAAGGGCACAAGTCAGCATGAGCTGTGGCCCTATCCCAAGACCCACTTATAGCAGAGGGAGTTGTTTCCACTGTGCTGGGATTCAGGCATCAGTCAGCCAAGCCTCAGAAGTGATAAGATTTTTTTTTTCCCTTTTAAAGTATCATCAATTTACTTTATAACTAGGTATCTTAGGAAGCCTTCTCATGCTGAATGGTATTGAGAATCAGGAGCCATGGGTGAGAGCAAGGCAGGCAGGGACAGTGGCATCATTGGTCAGGAGCCCAGAATTTGAGGCAACAGGTCAGGGACAGGATCAGATGATAACAGGTCATCTATAGCTCAGTGGTTGCCAGTAACATCCACCAGAATGGGACAGGCCAAGCCAGAAAGTCCAGTCTGGGCTAGGGTCTGCATGGATTTGACACATGGTCAGGTATAGACCTGGCTGTCACATTGATACAGGGTAGCTCAGATGGGTACCAAGGGTGAGAACCCTCAGCCTAACACCAGGTCCAAGCAAAGATTGTAGGAGCCCTCCCTAACACATCTGTCTTGCTAATGACTCTTACCTGTTAATCAGCCCTGAAGTCATCCAGCTAAAACTCTTAGGAGAAGGGGGAAGTAGGCTTAAGGCCCTCACAGAGAGCTGTCATGTCTTGAATTAGTGATGAAATCCTCCATAAAATCTAGCCCCACATTACTCCCACTCAAACCTCCAGCTGACGAGCATTGTCTTTTGCTGTGCAGGATGTAGCCTGAAAGCTGTTAAGTCTGGACACATGGCTCCAGTGTCTTCACGTCAGCTCACAAATAACATTGTAGGGGTCCAGGTTCTAGCTTGCAGTTCTTGGGGGCAAGCCTTGCCTTGATTTTTAATTTTGGCAGTTGAAACATTCCTTTTGTAATTAATTACTGATCTTGAGTTCCTTGTCATTTTTAAGGCAGTAGTAATGTGGGAGACACACTTCCCACTGGACAGTTATCCAACATTCCTTGGCGCAGAGCGGGAGTAAAATACACAAACAACGAAGCCTATTTTGATGTCATTGAAGAAATTGACGCGATTATAGACAAATCAGGTAAGATGCCTTGCAAAGTAATATTTGTTTCTCAAGTGTCTTTACATGTAGCTAGTGATGTTTGAGAGAGAATACAGTCCAACCTTCTTATTTTTTGCATGTTTTATATACATGCATTTGTATCTTAGGTAGAAATACTCCATTTAAAATGATGAGCTTAAATGTATTCCTTCAGTCATCTTAAAACAGCAACATGCTCTGGGCTGTTTTGAGAACATCCACAAGAAGTATGTTTTCTGTTTGTATATTGATTATCTCATAACAGGTATAAATAGAAAAGAAAAGTAGTTGAAGTGTGATGAAAAAAATTATCTCCCATTGTTCCTGCCAACAATGTACTGTAGTCCTTGAAGGCCGTCAAGTGAGCAAGACAAAATCCTTCATTAGCTTTCTTCTGATAGCAAGATAAACTTGGTGCAAAATAGTTGGACAGTATTGTTTTCCTCATATTTAAACTGATGCCAGATATTATGAAGCATAATACTCCTTTCCTTTCTGTGAATGAAACGTATCATTTTCAAGTACAAAAGTCTTTATTCTGAGATTTAATTTTGAGGAGGAACCTGATAACTTGTATGCCAAGAAAAAGGGAAAAAATCATGCAAAAAGAAAAGTGCAAAGCTGTGGGTAGGAACTCACTGTTCTGTTCAGTATTGGGGCCAGCAGATAGCAAGGGTGAAGACTGCAGGACACTCTTTTGTGGTGGTATGGGGCAGGGAGCTAACCTCTGATTATTCATTCAGTGCTGCTATTGTAGCAGTGTCAGTGTTAGTTTGGTTCTGTACACCACCTCAGCAAATGCTTTAGCCACTGCTGAAGTGGATAGATAGCTATTGTGCAGCTCTCCCAGTCTTGAATCTAAAAGAAGGTGGCCCTTACAAGGCCCTTAAAGAACATGCTGATGACTGTGTTACTGCCCTAGCTCCTTAGGATTCCCAGGAGTACTGTGAGTGCTTAGTCTGAGGAGGTACAATCCAGACCTTGGTGAATTTTTGTGTTTCAGGCAAAATCAGTGTGCAGCCAGTGTTTAATTTCCTTCTGAGGATCTGCTGTAGCAGTCATAGCTGCTCTTTCCTGCTCTGATCCCTTGGGGACTAGCAATGCAAGAACCCTTCTTTATAGCCCTCACTAGGACTAAGGTAGATAAGGTTGCTCCCCTTGACCAGGGAAGTTATCTTGTTTCATAGGGATATGCTCGACTGCTTTAACCTGAAACAGGATCCCTTCTTTGCAAGCAAAGTATAAAGCCACCATTTCTCCTTCCCCTTGCCTAGATGAGCCAGTTTCTACCTATCTTCTAAAATTACCTTTGCATGTGGAGCTAATTAATTAGTCCAGAGTCCTGCTTACGCCTTTCTGTACTTAGAGGGTATTTTAGGAAATGAGCATTTCGTGGGTAAAATGCTTGGTACTCTTGCTTTGGGGTTTGGGGTTTTTTTCTATAGATTTATTTAACATCAAGATGAATATTTAATTTCACTGTGAAACAACATTTACTTGTGAAAGCCAAGGTTAGGTGGAGCTTTATAGCACCAACTTACTACATTTTGACATTGACTGTTTTGATGTGCTTCAACTTCCCTGCACCACTACACAACTTGCTAGTTTTCTGGCGATCAGAGAGAGAGATGAAAGAAAAGATTCAGGGCTGGTGTGTTATGAAATTCTTATTTGCTTATTGCTGGCAACCAGTTCAAGCACATCCAGTACAAGTCCAATGTAACAGCTGGCACAAGTATAATTAACCAGTTTGGGACAGGCTGTTTGCTCTGGCTCATGTATTTTAGCAAGCTGCCCAGGACACAGGTACCTGGAATGACCTTTCCTAGCTGGGCTTGGCATGTTGTTGAGTGTTGTGCAAATGTCATCTGTGCCCTCTAGCTGCACTTCATCACATCTGTTAGGCCTTTCATAATAATGTTAAGTCAAGTGTCTTGTTTTTGCCTGCAGGTTCTACAGTCTTTGCAGAAATCCAAGGTGTTATTGATTCGTGTATTAAGCTCTCAGGAATGCCAGATCTTTCTCTGTCTTTCATGGTAAATTCAGCCTATATTTACCAGGAATGCCAGATCTTTCTCTGTCTTTCATGGTAAATTCAGCCTATATTTTGGAATCTTAATTGCTCAGGATTTATTTTTCTTAGTGATCAGAGTTAAACAACTTCAAGATTGCTATCACTATTTCATGTGTTACACATATGAAAAGTAACATGCTTTGCATTATATTGTATTAGCTGCATTGTTCAGTAGTTGGAATGGCTTTTGTCTGTACATAAAAATACCCTCAGAGGAGCTGCTGTACCAGGTCAGATCAGAAATCCATCTAGCTCAGTAACATGTCTCTGAATGGCTACTCAGCATGTAAGACATAGGACTTGGGTAGAGCTCAGTAGCTAGCTCAAACTGCTGGTATGTGATGAGATTTCACTTACCATTTGCCACTCCTTCCAGAACCCACGGCTGCTGGATGATGTCAGCTTCCATCCGTGCATTCGGTTCAAACGCTGGGAGTCTGAGAGGGTCCTGTCATTTATTCCTCCCGATGGGAATTTCAGACTGATCTCCTACCGCGTCAGTTCCCAGAAGTATGTTTCCATTCACACTGCTCCTCCAGCTGCACCTCCTGCTGCTTCCCACCCCAGTAACGGCACTTTGCTCCTTGATAACGGGGGAGTTGGCATTGCTCTGAAATGTGTGTGCTCAGGTTTTGGCTCATCTGTTGCTCTGTCCCCACTAAAAGAAGAAAACCATTTTTCAGTGACCTGCAGATACTCAGCAATAATTTTTCAGTGGAGTAAATCACACATGACAGCAATATAGGGCTACTCAGTCCTAGTAACTATTGTTGGTGCTAGATG
Organism: Nicator chloris; assembly: GCA_013400495.1. Taxonomy (NCBI): domain Eukaryota; kingdom Metazoa; phylum Chordata; class Aves; order Passeriformes; family Pycnonotidae; genus Nicator; species Nicator chloris. The sequence continues at coordinate 23,388 of WAAE01001288.1, forward strand.
CTTTATGGGTAAGTCTCCGTGTACATGGAGGACTCTGAGCTTCATGAAGAGAGCAAAGAAAAAAAGTCCAAACTGCAGATATTTGCAAACTAAAGCCTGATCTGACTGATGGCTCTTCTGAGATTTGGATCGGTGAGATTACTTTAAAAAAAAAAACAACAGATGAAGAGAGACTAGGACAAGGTATTTGGAAGAAAATAAAGAAAATTATTTTTCCTGTGATTCTCTGCTGATAAATCATTTCAGCAATGATGCTGAAGAGCAGAGTATCACTTCACTTACCACTTCTGAAACAAACTAGTTCTAACTTGAACACCTACCAGAAACACAAGAACCATTTATGAGAAAGTGCTTTAATTTCTGATGTGCTTTAATGCCACAATGCATTCAGCTACTGTCTTCTCTTTTCAGCTTGGTGGCAATTCCTGTATACGTGAAGCACATGATCAGTTTTAAGGAAAATACTTCTTCAGGAAGATTTGATGTTACCATTGGACCAAAACAGAACATGGGGAAAACAGTAGAAGGAGTTGTCATGACAGTTCACATGCCAAAGGCTGTACTTAACATGAACCTCACTGCTACACAAGGCAGCTACACATTTGACCCAGTTACTAAAGTAAGTCTTACATTTTTATTTATTTAAATATTGAAGATGGCACTACTACAAGTCATCCATATTGCAGAATACTGGAACAGTGTTCCAGACTTGGCAGAAAACTCTGTTTAGCATACGTTTATGAAGTAAAAATTTACCTTTAAAATTTGCTTTTTCAAACTTAGATGCACACCAGCTCTGATTTCTGACTTGGTCAGTATCCTTTTTTCTTCCCTTCCTCTCTTTTCACCCACTATCATCTTTTCTTAGTGGCTGCAGCAACTATTCTACTGATAGTTACAGGCATGATATATTTTGCAATATATGTTGTGAAAACTTATTTTTCTAAAGAAAATGCACTAGCCTTGAAAATGGGTAGACAGAAAAACTGGGAGCAGGGGATGAGAAAAAATTTATTCCAAAAGATCTGCCTAAAGACACACAGGAAAATAAAGTGTCTGGAAAAACATGTCTTGGGCTCCTGATTGCTTGCCTCTGAGTTGGGGTTTGAGACCTAAATTTCATAAATCTCCTGAAGCCCTTTAGTACCCAGGAGCCATTTTGCTGAAAAGCAGTTTGAGCCAAACCATTCTGCTGGCTCTAATACCCTGCTCTGAGCTTTCTGCTGCCCTTGGAATATCTCAGTCAGCAATTCATTAAAGTTGTTAGGGAAAGCTCTCCAAGTAGCATTTTGTTTCAAAAACAACAGACCTTGAACTTTTTAAAAGAAAAGCACCAACAAAAAAAAACTTAAGGTGTGCTTTCCTCTCTGCAGAAATAAATTGTACTGTGTTTTTATCAAAAGTTGGAATAACTAGGTAGATTGAAACTGCAAAAATTTTTAAAAGCGTAGAGAATTGAGGTTTTTTTCTGCATTTATGAGTTTGTGATAAGAGCAAACAAACCCCCTCTTGTGGGTGAGCAAAGGGCCTGCTTGGTTCCACATTTCTCCAGTAAGTGTAAGAATCAATGGCAAACAAGTGAGCCTTGAGAAAGTTAGTCTGGCTTAGACATCTCCTTTGGTCCAGTGCCTTGCTCCTGCCCTCCTCATTCTTGTGTTTAAGTTTCTATGGTCTTTGTGCTGGTTACTGTCTTGGCTTCATGGATCCATCTGACCCAAACAGACATCAGGGTCAATTATCCTTAGCAAAGGGAACAAGATGTTCTCAGTGTACAGACCCACACTGACAGGGTGAAAAAGAGACCCCATACCTGCAGGAGCCCTCTCCCAGCCAGTGAGGTAATTCTCCAGGCTCCCAGGCTACTGTCTGGCCAGCCTGCAATAAAAGCTGGACATGAACTTGACCTCATAGGTTGTTTCCTAGAATGCTACTACTACTATTCTCTCCTTCCTGACAAGGTGCTAACATGGGATGTGGGCAAAATTACCCCCCAAAAGCTACCAAACCTGAAGGGCATAGTGAACCTACAGTCTGGAGCCCCCAAGCCAGAGGAGAACCCAAGTTTAAACATCCAGTTTAAGATACAACAGCTTGCAATTTCAGGTGAGTGGAGGGGTATTACATGAAATGGGTGCTGGCAGAACAAGTTGGTGTAGGAAATGAAGTGGGAAAATGTTAATCATTTTAATTGAACATGCAGATCTGAAGTCAGCTTGGTCCAAAATGATCAAGTCTGATTTACCCAAACCTGACAGTTACCCTTGCTGGAAGATTTATTTGCTGGGAATTGTGAATTCCCAACTGTTTTGCTCAAGAAAGACTATGAGAAGTATACAGAAGAATGGATTTTTCTTTGTTGACCAGTGTATTAAACATGCAAATGTATCCTCTTAGTGAAGATTGATGGATGATGATTTAGTGTGCTGCTCCTGACTTGCTTTAGCCTTGTACCACTAAAGCTCTTTCTAGTGGTCATAAAAATGCATTAATTTTGAAGAGTGCCCTTCTTATTCTTTCCTTTTGGAGCTGGTTAGTTTTCCATCTTTGAAACAATCTGCAAGTAAAAGCAAAATGAAGTCTACAGGGTAAGTGCAAAAGTGAATTTAAAGCAGACTTGACCTCAGTCTGCAAATCCTTAAATCGTGCGAGTTGTCCCTGTGTAAAATGCTTCTCCAAGCAAGCTTTGCAGGATTAAGGCTCTAACAGTGCAAGAACTCACATTCAGAGAGGAGGAGGATGACTGAAGGCACTTGGTGAGAGTTAGTGGTAGTACATGTGGTACCTTTCTGGATAGGTACCAGGCTCTGGTCCTTTTGGCCACTAGACTGAGTAAATAACAGCTCCTGTGTAAGAACAGAATCCTGCAGTTTCCTCTTAAACTAGTTTAGATCTAGCAAGATAGAGCTGGTTTGGTGGCTGGAAGCCAAAGATAACAGACCTGTGAGAAAGCATGGAACAACCTGAAGCTGTAGGTAATTAATAGCTACTGGCCTTCCTCAAGGAATAGCAGAGGGATTGCTGGTTCCTGCAATTACCACTTGAAGTGAAAAGAATTCTGACACTTATCCTTTGCTTCATCTCCATGATGGGGAAGGAGTGTGCAGTGTGCAGGAGCTGTGGAAGATAGACTCACTTGTTCCATAGTTCATCTCTTGGAAGGAGGATGTTGGCTTTTGGACTAGAAGAGAAACAAGGTATTGCCCTGTCAAGACAGCTATGATTAGGTGACAAGAATGTTCTCATCTGCTGCTTCTAACCAGATGAACTTCTGAAAGAAAGGAAAATGAGCTTCCTAACCAATCCTAATGTGCTTCGAGATGGTGGGATTTCCAGTCAGACTGCTGTGATTCCTAGCATTCTGCTTTTAACTTTGTACTTGTCTCTGTCTTTTTTCAGGACTGAAAGTGAATCGCCTAGACATGTATGGAGAAAAATACAAGCCTTTTAAAGGTGTCAAATATATTACAAAAGCAGGAAAATTCCAAGTCAGGACATGAGAAGATGCTAAGAGGAAATTCCCCTAAAAAAACTTGACTGCTTAGTGACTTATGTTGGTTAGGTGCCAATTAATTAATAGACACTGATTAGTTTGGGATCAAAGTATTTGTGCACAGCAGCTCTTAAAATGAAAGCATCGCTTAATTTTTCTTAATATGGCTTTAAAATAAGGTACTTTTTTCCTATTACACTTCCACTCTTTTTTTACTGAATTGTTGTGCTGGTGAATAGTTTGGTATGGGCCACCCACAAAATGTTGCAAACACTACACTGCCAGTCAGATACCAAAGCCCTGAGGTCAAGCACATTCTGAAGGCCAGGCAGGCCACTGCAAAAGTCTTCTGGTGGCATGTTTTGCTGCTGCAGCTGCCTGCAAAGAAAGCTTAGTTCACCCACAGCCAGCTGCAAGCTGGCATTCCACAAAGCAGCATGTAATCCCTTCAGAAATAGAGAGCAGCAGTGAGAGGGGCAGGGGTCCCCCCGGGGCCTGGGACATTGCAAGTGTCACTCCTGAAAAAGCTTCTGATGAAGTAAAAAAATAACTTCTGTGTTGTTTACAAGAAAACGCCTTTCTTAAGAAGCATTTGCCTTAATCAGCTTTCATTTCTGCCATCTGCAGATGAGCTGATAAAAATAACATCCTGCATTAAATCTGGGAGGTGATTGTTGCTTCAGTAATCCACTTTCTTTCCATTCAATCTCATCATCCCCATCATTTTTTTTAAGAATACAGTTGCAGAGAGTAAGATCTATTTTTTATGTGAAGCCTTTGCTTTGATTTAGGTGTTCCACTTGTTTGAAGTGGATGCCACCAGGTCTGTGCAGTGTGTACCTTCGAGCGTAGCTTTTTAGATAGCACAATAGAGGTGTTAAGTGTATTTAATGGTTGTGTGCTTTAATGTTCTGAAATAAAGGGAACTCTACTGCAAATATGTCTCACCTTATGAAATGTTCATGCTCTTGTAAACTATGATGCTCTTAAGCAGGAGGCATCTGATACACTATTAAACAATGACTATTTACTACATCTTTGCTCAACTTGATCACTGTGCAGTTGCTTAGAGTTTGAAAAGGCTGTTAGGAGCACAACACAAAGTCCCTTTCATTTTTCTTATTTTTAAATGGAGGACAACTATTTATTTATGATATTTCAAAGACTGAACAGTCAGAGCAAAGCTGACTGAACTTCTTGTTATACACCAACAAAAACATCTCTCTAAACCAAAACATACTCCAGAGTTGCTATCAGGTTCCAAACCATGCATTTGGTCAATATTAATTAGGGGTGGAATACTGGAGACCCTTTGTTTCTCTAACCTGTTTGGCTTACAAATCGATGAGTAGGTACTAGCTTTGCTTCAGGTAAAGAGTAGGAACCAAAGTCACTTAGTAGTCAAAATTTCAAATACTGGGACGAAAAATGATCCAGTCTGGGAAGAGGAGGGGAAATCCATCTGAACCCTGGCAGCAAGTCAGCACAGAAAGAATGAGCATACAGTCTCTATTTGTAACTCTGGTAGTATCATTAGGGTAAACTTGGCCATAAACAACCATTTTGAACTTCTAAAATTACAGCAAATCAAAACAGCACTATGAAGAACCAGCATCTAGTAAGATCTTCTATTTGTGTAGACACAACTCTGATTATTAAAAGCTACCAACTTTCTAGTCCGCCTTTTTTCAATTTATCCATCAATTTAACACTCACCCTGCAGTTCCACTCTGTTTTGGCAAATGGCATCCCTCAGGTACTGTAATTATAGAGGAAATCTTGTCTTCAGAGGTAACTGGTAGCATCCCAAGCTGACATCTGAGCAGCTGGAGCTGCTCTGTGCATTAGCAGCCTGGAAATGCTGCCCCATGGCCTTTCAGAGCTGACAGCCTTCCTGAGCTAGGACATAAAGAAGTGCCAGAGCTCCAGTTCGGACCCCAGCGCTGCCTCCCACGTGTGACTGAACAAGGCCCACCTGCTCCAGGACCTGGGACCAGGGAGGCTGGCACAAAAGCTGTTGTCAGGGCAAAGCCCAGCTCATCACCACAACTCACTGTCAGCAAGAACTGCACTCACCTGTAGGAAACCAGTCTGGGCACAGAGACGGGTTTTGTCAAGGAAATGGCTGCAGGTGTGTGAGAGCAATACCTTTTGTTGTACGTGTGCTGGTTCCTTCTGTATCTCCAAACACGGGAAGCTCAACTGCAGATGGGGGCCTGTGTTCCTGTTCTGTTTAAAAAAAAAAAAAAAGTACTAGCACCTCTCTGAAGAGTAGTGTTTAGGGGATAGGAGCATATCATTAGCAAGGAATTACACTGCCAAGTTTGATCTCCCCTTCAGCTCATGTCCAGCTCTGGGAGTGCTGACAAAGGTGGTTGTCTGTCAGGGTCTCATCTTCCTTCAGATATGGAGAGAACAGTGTGAACAGTACAAAACTCTGAATTTTACCAATTATTACTAAACACCGGGTGCCCTCTGGCCCTATGGGGTTCTACAGTACCAATAAACATTGGTTACACCAAGTCAGAACATTGTGTGCTGGTAGAAATTTTTAGCAAGAAAAAAATGTTTATAAGATCTTCTTAAGAGTGACAGAGTGAAGGAAATACAACAGTGGTTTCACACTAATCACCCTTGCATTCCATTTGAGAATAAAATTCACATTAACAAGATGCTGGTCAGAGTAGCAGTTCTGCTCTTACTGACAGGACCGGTCCAAGCCCATTGCAAGTTTTCACAATACAGCAGATCACTGTCAGGCCTCAGGAAAATCTCCTGTTCTCTCTCACTGAACACAGCTTCCAGTAAATTCTTGAATTACTAGTTTGACAGGCAAAAAGACAAAAAACTCGGTTTAATCTTCTCCTGTTTGAGGAACTGCACTTTCTTTCTGTTCAGAACGTGTAGAAACAACTGTTCTTTTGCTTTTAGCCTTTTGCTGCTCTTCTTGTTACAGCATCATCCACTGCTGTTACCATTAACACTCAGAAGCTGGTATTTGTACAAATGCATTTTTATTGTTTTAACAGAACCAAGGAAAGGTTGAAAACATTAGACTATACAATACATTTTGGTTTATAAACGAAGTTTTATAGTGGTAAAACATTGCTAAGTGACATTCATGGTCTTGTTCAAATTTTTGCTTCACTTCAGGTCTGAAGACCAATAGTGTTCAAAACTGCAGTAATTGCATAAGGTGGACAAGTGTCTCAGCCTCTATAAACAGTTTGAGAACTTAGAGCAAACATTCTGGAAGAATATCAAAGGCAACCATGATTCATAACTCTCTTGCAAACATTCCTCAAACAAAAAGTGATCTTTGGCATAAACAATTATGTATTTAAAGGCATTAGTAATATTGCATTAATATCATTCAAGCAACTAAACAGTGATGCTAAAATAATAATAATTAAAAAAAGAATCTCACAGAGAAGCCTGGATGGCGGGAGCAGGTTGAGGGGATGTGAGGAGCATTGAAAAGCAGTAACAGGAAGACTATTTAGAAAACCCCTTTAAAATAATCCCTACATATTCAGTGTTACGTACTATTAAATAGAAGTTACTACGTTAAAATTATGTTAAAGATCTGCTATAAACCAACCAAATGCATCCAGGTTAAGGCTCTGGCACCCCTTCCTTCCTCTTCCTGTTGCAGGTAACTGCAAGAAAAGAGTACTAAGGAAAGATCCTAAGTACCAAATATTTCATAATACCCAGACACAAGGAGGGAATTCAAGACGAATGCACGCCTTCTCTTGCTGAGGTCAGTTTGAGACAGTTGTATTATCAACAGTTAAACTTCCCTTTTTAGGTAACAGTGCAATGAAGGGGGTGGGAGGGGAGAAGGTCCAAGCATAGCATAACTGTTGCAGGCAGGTAGAGGACAGCTGTCTGTGCTCTCTTCCTTTGAGCTGTTAAGACTGAAATTTTTCTGCAAGGACACTTCCGTTCAAGGTGGTTTGATCGTGCAACAATTCTCAGCAAATTAAGAGGCTATTATGAGGTCAGTGCTGATTTGGGCAAAAGTCTGCAAGTATTCCTTGCAAATGTAGAAACTCATTCTCAAACAAGTTTTCCTTTCTGTGGGGCAATGAAATGAATTTGTATTAATATATACAGAAGAGAAGGCATACTCAATTATGGAAGGATAAAACATCACAAGTCTATTTTAGTAAGGAGAGGGAGTTTGGGGGGTTTTAATGACAATTATTGTTATTTTGTTTGGGGTTTTTTAAAAAAAAAAAACACTTTGTTGAGTTCACTTGAAAAAAAGATTTTGAGACTCCAAACTCCACAAGTAGTAAAAATAATGAGGTATGTGCAGCATTAGGAACCACCATTTGCTGGTAGCCACCCGCTTACCTAAAGAGGGTTTCATATCCCTGAAGAGCTCAGGTTTCAAAAAGCTTATGCATTGTTGCAAAGAGGAGCAGTGAGGCTAAAGGTATTTTTAAACTGAATATCTTTATCTTTTAATTTTCACCTTGAGCAGCTGGAATAGCATTAGATGGAGGGAAGAGGGAAATAAGAATAATTGCATGTGCTCATTTGGTTTTCAAAAAGAAAGAGCCAGCATGTGGCATTTTCTGGTCCTGGACATGCAGCTAAGTTAAGAGAACCAGGATTTTTCAGCTCAATACCTTGCTGAATTGAGCAAGGAAAGACTTCCACCATTTAAGTCTCCAGCCATAAGGCTCAAGCTGTCAGCAGCGTGCCACTAACATCATCTGCAAAACCTTTCAGTACAGTACGAGAGTTCTGGAATGCCTACCTACAAGGTGACAGGAGGGGGACAGGGACAGCTCCAGTTTGTTAAAGTACTGTTGCCAGGCAAGAATCAAAAGCGAAAAAAAATAGCATTTCAGACGGAGTTTTAATCCTCAGTTCACAACTTTCACAACTGTTCTGCAGTGCTACCTTCCCTCTTTTAATCAAAAACCCCACACCTTCCATCATTTCTGCATGGTTTTAGAATAGCCCGATAAAATCCTATTGAGAAGTTGAATGTTTCTGTATCAATGATTGTCCCTAAAAAACTGCCAAGCAACCAAGTGTCCTAAACTCTCAAGACAAGCTTAAAGTGAGGTCCATGTTTTATATCATCATATGGAAACTACTATGGAATATACAGTGCATAAATGAAATGTGCTTCTGGGAGTACAGAATTCACTAAGAATCTTGAAAAGAAAAAAAATTATAACAGCTGTCTACTGTTGGCAGCAAATTAGAGGTGTTGGATATCAAATGTGTTCCAAAGACATCTGAAATGCATTATCTTATAATTCATACCCTTAGAATGGGGCATTAGCATAAGCTAATCTTAAGCTTATGTATACAGCACCTTTTGCTGTTAATGTGTCTCCTCTGTTTCCAAAAAAAGGCATTTTATGTTACAGAAAACAATACTACTGTGGCAAGCATTTACTGATACCACGGGGTCTTTCTGACCCAGCGAAGAGTGAATCCAGCATCTGTTCTTATCTTAATGGATGCTGCTTCAGCTTCTCTCACAGTTTCCTTCACAGACTGCATGAGATTCTGGGCATTATGAACCAACATCTCAGTTGCCTGTCAAGAAAAAGAAGAATTTCCAATGTATCAGTAAAGACCATGATTAGGACAGTAGCATGTAAACTCTTTGTGCACAAAGACTCCCAGTACAAATATATTAAGTCTGCTGCCTGAAACTGTGAAAATGTAAGAGAAGCAACTGTCTCTGGGAACCAGCAAGTATTATCATGACTCAAACCAAAACTTTCCCATTCCTCACCGTGTATTTGTGCAAAATCTGAATACACCTTGAATGTCACTAAGTAGAATAACCTCTCTCAGAAGCCAAAGCTGCGGGATTTCTCGTGAAATAAGGTAACTGAGCTGCAGGGGACTCGAGATGATGTTGGAAAATAAACGTTTCCCCTGGAATCCACCCGAGGGCGCCCCTGCCCCTCCCAGGTCCAGTCTGCGGCAGGGAGTCCTTCCCTCAGTTTTTTACTGCGCAAAGCAGGAGATTAACGAGTTTCATTGCAAAATTGGAGCCCAAGTAGCTTTTTGGCTTGTTCCTCTATTAAACTGTAGCGATTGAGCCAGAAACCAAGGTGCTGTACTAAAGCTATCTTCCCCCTAAACAGCTGAGGTGAGCTTCAACATCAAGTTCCCAGAACGCATCTGACAGAATAGGTTGTGTATCTGTCCCCATAAAAGCGATCAACAATTCCATGCTACCATCAGTCTTTACACCTCTTACCTGTTCCGACTCTTCGTCACTGATATTAGTTCTGCCCAGCATGGTAGCTTTGACAGTGGACAGAATCTTCAGCTGTGTACTGATGGTTGGGATTCGCTCACAGACCTAAGTAAAAGGGATAAAAACCACTTCATACTGTAAATTGAACCAATACATTATGCATCCATTTTTTTCAGATAACTTTTTAATTTTCTTTCATTAGAAAATGAATGAGCACAGAGGTGATCCTATAGCCTTCAAGACTATCTGATAAATATTAGTAGGATATTTGAATCTTATTTTACTTGCTTTGGGAATATTTGGGATGGAGCCAACAGTTTTCCATTCTTCCTGATACTCCTCAAATGTCTGCTTGGTTAGGAATAGCATGATATATATATATAATTGTTTGAGACTGAAAAACTTGGAATCGTTGTATTTCTGGTACTATTCTTTGATGCAAAGGAAGGAGTGAATGAAATAAAAACAACGCAGACTTAGGACAGATCCGTATTTGTAGCACAGTCTTTTTTCTTTTGACATCAAATTCTAACTTTACAGAATATATAGTCACAAAAAAGCAAAAATATTTTTTCCTATGGGATTTAAAAACACAGACTTTGACAAAACTTCACAAGCCAAGGGAAAACACCCACTATTTACTGGCACAACTCCAGTGCTCACCCCCACTGAGAGGCACAGCGACAGCAGCATTTGAGGCGCTCCCAGTTGCCCGTTACCTGCAGGAGGTTTGTTCTGATGCGCTTGTCCGTGCACTGCTTGGCCACCTCCTTGGCAAGCCGGGTGACCTCGTCGGACGCCTTGGCGATGTCCTTGGCGCACTGGATGAGGGCGCGCTTGTTGCCGCTGCCGCCTCTGACCAGGCGCGACATCTCGGCCATGAGCAGCGCCATGCGCTTCGCCGCCGCGATGATGTCGTTGCCCTGCACGGAACAACACGGTCACCCCGCTGCCAGCACGCTGGCCTGGCGCCGCTCAGCGGCACGGCCCCCCTGGGCAGAAACACTCAAACAAGTTAAGGATGGAAAAAACACTTGTGAACACAGAGGTTTCTTCAAGGAACAGGGAAGATCTGTACTAACTACACATTTCTGACTTTTTTTTTCTTGACACTCAGGGAAAAAAGCTCACTTGAAAACTGAAAAAGAAGTTGTAAAGTGTTAGGTTGTCCATGGAATGAGTTACTGCTCTGATGACTAGATTTTAGGACAAAGCATGTTATTAGCATTTGAAATTCCAGATTTTTCCCAAAAAAGACTTTTTAAAGTCAAAAAAAAAAGTGCTAAACAACCTGTTAAACCAGTTGTAGTCATAACAATTGAGCATGAAATTTTCAGTGGCATCTGAAACTGAAGTTGTTAAAGCACCAGCTATGCTGCTAATAATCCTAAAGGATAAATGGAAGAGAATCTGACACAAAACTTTTGTCACCGGTACATGGAAGTGAGATGCAACTTTTATTTTTTTAAAAGTTATTCCTTGAAAGTAACCTTTTTTTGATACAATCTCTCCGTTTAAAATAAAGCCTCCAGGAGAGAAGAACATGGATTATCAAAGATAATCTAGTGATATTTCTTATATGAAAATCAAGATTTCTTGTACATCAAAATTTACAGTCACAGAAATACATCTGAGAAATATTTCATATGTGACTTTATTGTGACCAAGGCAAACCCATTTCTTATACACTGTTCCAAAGAGAAACCTAGTGCAAGGGAAAGCAGACCTAGCTGATTGATTGTTAGTAGTCTGTCAGTACATTTAGTATCTTTATCTTATTCCCTTTCGTAGAAAGTTGTTAGTCAAAAGAGAACTACTCAGTGCTTTGAAGCATTCCTGTTGTGTGGATGAAATAGTAGCAGAGTGAGTTTAAGCATCAGCACACGCTTTCCCTGGAGTAATCCCACAGATAATGACCGATGAAATTCAGAGCAAGGAGTACACAGCCAGAACCCAGCTGAGCCAAGGTACCCTCTGCCCTGTGCACACTCTTCTGTGCCTCACTACAGCCAGTTCTAGATGATATCCCAGGCATTTGACACATACAGCGACCCAAGCAGCTGAACTATTCGTTACTGTGACCTATCAGCTACACAGTTTGCTACTATAACCAGTTAGGATATAAATGACATAACACAAAGCTTTTCCATGTTTTCACGTAGAAGGATCAGTGTCTAACAAGTTATCCAAGCACCAGAATCTGAAAAGGACAAGAACATTTTTAAAGCCCTTTTTATTAAAATGGTTTAGTATAACTATCTACATAAGTATACACACACACATACATATGCACACTCCCCTAACTTTCGTTTGTTATGGGACACCAACCTTATTTTTTGCAGCATGCTATGAAAAGTGCCCAGTCTTGCAAACATTTGTGCTTAGACAGAAGACAGGCTACTCGTGAATGTCTGAACCTCGTTAGATTTCCACAGGTTTCATTTAGACAGGTTCTCAATTCAGCAGCTAACAGCATTCAGTGCAGCTTCTTCAGAAAAGAATTCTCTCAAGACCAGCATTTGCAATAACAGCCCAGTGCAAGCCAGCAGTCAGGCAGTCTCTTCCATAAACACTGCCATACAAAGCCATTCCTTGTTGGAAGGGATGTTAATTGATGGCATCAACTGAGGCCAAGCACAATAGACACCTTAAATGACTTCTTGAATTCTGTAACTGCTGTATCCGGAAGTCATTAGGAAACCATTAACCATGGCTTCCAGGTAGCCCACGTGAATGGAAGGAGGAACCCAAGGGGAAGGAGACAATCCCTATTACAATTTGAAAACTGCCATAACAAAGAAGACCAGGCAGATGCAAAGAGAGAGGAAGTCTTTGAAAATTAATAAGTGACCCCAATCAAGCTTCAATCCGGTACTGACAAACAGATCTAGCAAACCCGTGAAGCCACTCTCAGTCCTTAAAATGAAGTGCAGACACACTTATTCATTCAGGATGGCAGGGCCCAGCAGGGATCAAGAGTGATGCAAATGTGTCAGCGTTCCAAGTGGCCGGATGCACGCGGATCAGTCCCCGGGGGCTCAGGAGTACCTTACTAGACCACTTGGTTGCTTCCCGATGTAGAGACTGAGCAGCAGCCAGAATGGGCTGGTTAACGGGCTGATTGGTTGGCATTAACAGCAGCTCAGGCTCGTAATCATCTTCAGTGTCATAGGGGAGAGTGAATTCAACATCTGCATCATCCTCCTCATCTATATCTACACCAGCCTCAGCCGCTTCATTAATCACAGTCACATCAGGCTTTGCAGGTGGCAGCAAGGGTGGAGAAACGGGACAGTTAGTACAAGAAGCAGAATTTGGTAGAAGAGCACAAACTAAGCAGTTTTAGTGACCAAAACATCCTCTTGGCCTCCCAGGATCTGACAAGGCAGCTCTAGGATCAGGTCAAGGGGAGGAGGGGAAGGAATAGAAGATTAGCAGAAAGAAACAAACAGTTCACCTGTGAACCAGAGTTACTGAAAATACTAAGAAGTTACAATTCAAATATGCAGCAACATGTTCCATCTGAGCACTCAGCTTCTGCAGACAGAGGCTGACCCACAGACCAACATTTTACTGGCAGGTCAGCGATGAAATGAATGGCTTTTCTGTCTCTGTGGAAGCCATTCTGACTGCACAGGAGCAGGCACAGCAGCTGATGACTGTGGTATTTGTGCAGATACACAGCTTTGTATGGAAGCCCATTCACATGTGTGATAAAAGCAGATAGCAGCAGGAGCACAGAAAAGCCACTGACACTGCTTGCTGTAGAGTGAAAAAAAAGATGGAATGGAAGACACTGTAGGAGCAAGTACTGATGGACCACACAGAACATGTAAAAGAGCAGCACAGGGTTGGAAAAAGAAGAGGATGTTGAATGCCATGAATACTGTGAATATTACAGTTCTTAAAGAAGACTGAAACAGAATTTATTGAAAAAGAGGATTATGAAGCATATGATACTGTTTTGCCACAATATGTTGTATCCATTACCTTCAAAAAAAAGAGGAGGGTTCAAGCAAATAAATTATGTTAGAGCAGTTCTCAAGGAAGAGGTGAGAGGTATAACAATATAGGCATTAATAAGATAGCAATATTTCAATACAAAAATAGTCTACAAGTTTACTAACTGTATTTCTTCAACTAAAGCCAAGTGTGATAAAAGTAAAGGTACCCTTACCAAAAACTGAGCATCTGCAACTGTGTTTTGCTTAAGATACAGCCTTTTCTAGAAAAAGGCCCCATCTGTGTCAACAACAACATACAGGAATTTTGGAAGTTCTAACACTTGTAAGGCCACATCAACTCGCCTTCAAAGGCAGCTTTTATTTAAGTGTTAATCTAATGAAAAGGATCCAAATTTCCCTCATTTTCTGATTTATCCAAATGAGAGGGAAGCCAGGGAAATTGAAGCAATAGACATTGTTCAGCTGGTGTTCCATGAGAAAAATGGAGTACATGAAAGACCAGAAGCCACTCAGTGAAGAGCAGTTTTCGTAAAGAAGGAGAAAAAACAGATTTTCATTCTTAGAAGAATGAACAACATTATCAACATTTTTTAAAGACTAAGTACCTGTTCACCCACTTTACTATAGGCAAAGTACCCATAGTCTAAAGTGATCAGCAAAAAGGCAAAAGATAGTTGACACACAGTCTGTTGGGACTTCGTATAAGCAAGACCTTATAGTTCCGTTTTTCCAGGTCTAGTCCATATTCCTCAGTAGCACTGTCCATCAATCCCTCTTCCAACCAATCAGGTGAGTTCAGAGACTACAGATGTGTTTTTAAAACTTCTTCTCCCAAAACAGACTGTAAGAATAACTGAACTCCTATTGCTAAAATGATACTGCTAAAAAAGAATTACAAGGACAATTGCCAATCTCACTGGTTTGTTAGTCTCAAATTAAAGAAACAGCAACTAATACAGTGTTTTATAATCTAAAGTCACTGACCTTGGAAGTCTTTCATAATCAGCAAGGAGTTTTAGCGTCTGCTCCTTGGCTTTGCACTAATTTAAAATGCATATAGTATATATATGGTAAAAGCATTTTATTACCTACTCTGTGTTGTTAAGTTACCAGTTCTGGGATTCCAACATCAAAAAACCTTTAGGAAATTGAAATTAAAGCTTTTAGCCTCAAAATTACCTTCTGAGATCACTAATATTCCAGTACTGTCCCTTTAGTAATATAAAAACATGTTTAATATATCCAGAAGTATGGGGAAAATAGAGCTTTGGATTTTGGATAAGAGACACCCAAAGAGATTTGCAGAAACTTCTTCTGTATTTTATCTGTGCTTCCAAAACAGATGTTCCTTTAGCCCAAAGCACTGAAGTTGAATCTGTAAGCTATTCAAGTTTATCTGCTTACTCACCACCTCATTTAGTACAGAGAAAGGGTGAGATTATAAAAGCCAAATTCTGACCCTTAAATTTACACTTGCAGAGGCCTAAATCTCTGAAGTTCTTACTCAGCATTCAGCTTCTGCCAGAGGAACAATGTAGCTTTGGGGGAAGGAGGGAGAAATGAGACAAGCAAAACAAAGTGATATTAGCATTTATGAGACCGACAAATTCAAACTTCTTTGTCATAGCACTAAAATGGGAAGGAAATTCAGGATTTCAGCCTTAATAGCAAGTGTGACTCACTCCAAAAAAAAGAATGAGACCAGGCCACCTATATCTGGTCATTTTTCCCACCATAAATGCGTCAGATTAACTGCAAAGTGCCTTGCAGTTTCTACCAGAATTCAGCAAACGAGGTCATGATTCCTGCAGCTGGCATCTGCAACACCCGTATGGACTTTTCCATACAGACTTTTCAAAGTCACTTAAATACAGAAATCAGCTTGTCAGCCTGCACAAGCATAAGTATTAGTGACTCTCTAGGCAATACCAGCACCAAGGATCATAAACAGCTTAGCATACAGAGCATATTTGTGTTCCCAGGGTTATGTTAATAAAGCAGTCTAGCAATTCCAAGTATTGTTGACCCTAGTCCACTCTGATCTTGAAAGGGTTTTAATTCCTCCTACAGGAGGTTTTTTTTTCTATTTAGTCTGTGAAAGACACTGTCATAAGATGAAACACACTGATCCTGAAAATAAAAGAATCCTTTTAGCACAGAACACTCATGACAATTTCTTACCTTGCTAGACCATTTCCGGGCTTCATCATGCAACTGTCTAGCAGCCATCATCATAGGCTGATTGATTGCTTCTCCTGCCTTTTGCTCTGGGAACTCTTCATCCTTCTCTTCAGGTGGTGGTGGTCTGGGCGGGGGAACCTCACCCTCGGGCAGTGGTGGTTTCGGAGGAGCGAGCTCGTCAGTCAGCTGAGGAAGGCAAACATTGAGTGCAATGAAACAGAGCAAAGATTGAGTGCACGATGGTGCCATGGCAAGGCATGACTGTATGACCTCAGGTCTTTTTCCAGTTTTTCAAGTACTTCCTGTTAAAGAAAATACCATGTTTTAATTGTTCCTTTTGAATGCTGGATCGGTATATTTTAGACTTGAGGCTACTTGTATGCATGGCTGGCCAGACAGTACCTTTTATTTCTAAGTAGTAATAATAATACACTTAAGTAATTTCAGTGTAATCCACACATCAATGACAACTGTGTATTTTATTCCAAACTACCTACACTTACATGAAGGTGCTCAAGGTCAGGAGGAGGAGGAGGAAAATCTGGTTCCTGAGGCTGGAAGGCTTCTCTGACTTTGGCCACAGCTCCCAGAATTTTGTATCCAGAGTCCAAGAAACTCTTCTGCAAACCTGAACAAAAATTCACTACCAGTTTAATACCAATTTAATAGAACTTGGTAACATTTAGAACACTATCCCCAAAAATTACTTCTATAATGTACTGTGCTATGTACACTTGTATGTGTGTTTAAAAACTACCAAATTGTTTACAGCAGACTTCCATCCTTGCAATGTTAGTGTTATATGCAACATGCATACAACAAAGCCTTGGCTGAGTAATAATCACTATGAGTAACCTAAGCAATTTCCTGAACAACTTTCAGAATCAAAAAAACTACATAACTTTTAGAATCAAAAAAACTACATAATATTTTCTTATATGAAGTAGTATTACTTAAAACCAGTAACAAATGCTTCTAATTAAGAACATGAAATCACCTATCATACTAGAATGCTGAATCCTTTCGCCTTGAATATGCCAAAGGCCTTTGCATTTTAGAACAGCAGGATGCAGCAGTTAATGGTGTGAGCTTGATTTCATCATTCTGAGATGTAAGTGTACACCATATTTACATAAAAGGAGATACACAGCTGTATAAGAAAAAATGAGTACTACTTCATATCATCTCCAGGCAATAAAAGGCACATTTTAAATTAGCTGAATCCTTACCAGGATCAGAAATGTTGCCTGCCACAGCTTTAGCATCCATTACCATGGGTGATATAGTTTTGCTCAGCTCATCAGAGGCTGCTTTAACAGCCTCCCGAAATTTAGGGTCTTCGGAATTTTCCACCTCCCGTTTTGCGACCAGCAGGATGCGGTTTGCTCGTCTGGCGATGCTGGTGGCGCCAGCTACCAGCATCTGAGGTTGCATGTTGGCCATGGCAACTTTACATTTATCCAGGTCCTTCTTAATGGCCTCTTCTGATGCATCCAACAGAGATTTAGTATCAATGGCTTCATCCACCAACCCTAGAATACAAGTTAAATACATTAATATTCTAGTTTCATCTGTAGAAAGGCATATTCGGTATTCCAGAGATAATTCCAAACCAGAGAAGTATTTTACAACTGGGGTGTGGGGAAGAGCAGAAGAGGGCACGGAAATCAGACCAAAGTATTACTGCAGTTGAACTTCTGATTCTGTTGTACCTCTGTGGCAGTTACCGTGGTGAAGCTCTTACTCCTCCACCATGGAATGTAGTTGCAGTCAAGAACTGGCTTACACAGTATATGCAGCACAGATGCTTTCCTCACACCAATTTTCTTTAAGCATATTCAGTACTTCTTGTAGTCTCCCATTCATTCCAAAGGAAATATCCGTTTGGCTGTGCTTTTTACATAGGGCTGACTCATACTGACAAGGCAGTGAGATTGAAAATACCCAGGATTTAATCACTGGGAGGAAGGAGGAGATAGTACACCATCAGCTGCTCAGCAGGTCAGTGGAAAGGATCTGCCTCTTGGGAAGGACTGAAACATTTCAGTGCCTCAGCAGGATCAGGAGCTTTGTCTTAATCTCTGTGTTCATCGAGCTGTTACAATATTTTCAACATGTTTTCTTTCCTTCACTTAATTATCTGTCCTATTTCAACATGCCAAGATTATACAGAAGAAAACCTCAAGCTGTCACAGTGATATACTGCTAGAATAGCAACTGCAATAAAAAATGATGGTATTTTGATTTTCCCAAAAAAGAACTAAAGCAGGATTTGCTCCTCTACAGCTCAGTATTTACAGATCAGAAGCCTCATCTGTATATCCTGTAACATATACATATTCCTGGAGTCAGAGAGCACATTCCCACTTCTCTTAATTTAATCAGTCATTATTCTTTGCATGTTTCTTCAATCCAAACAGAATGGAGAAAAATCTGTACAAGCTAGTTAGCCACAGGTAGAATCTTCAACAAAAACCTCCTACTTTACCTGTCATTTTTTCTACGTTATCAATCCATTGGTTTTTCATGGTCTCAAAATGTTCATAAGCAGCTTGATTTCCAGGATTTCTCAGGAGGATACGAGCTGCTGATACTACCTGCCAAGAGATGACATTTTTAATTATCAGTACACATCAACATTACACACAGTCTTGAAAATGCCTTTTTTTTTCCAGGACTGGATGTGTAGCTCCACGTTTGAAAACCTAGTTCATTAATTCTAGTGCAACATCTAGCTCCTTGAAGATCTACCATACTTCTGAAATTAGCTGGCACAAATAGTTTTTCTGGAACTTCAATTACATACTAATTTATCTTACAAACAACTCTTGAAAGCACTAAAGTACAATACTTACTACACTACCAACATTTAGGTAGAAGTTTACTTTGGAAAAAAAAAAGGAGCATTTTTTCCCCTTACACATTTTACTAAGCCTCAAAATCATTTTGTTTCAAGTATAAGTCAGAGACACTTCTGTCCAAAAGTTGAAGAATAAAACATGTCATTTGATCATTTTGTTCTACTTAGTATCATGTGTAGAAATATTTGCCATTCCCCTTTTAAGAGTGTCAGCACTATGTTCTTTGTTGGTATTAACAACTTTCTTTGAGAACAGAAGCATAAGGAAAATTCCCCAGAAGTCATCCCCAGCCCTTTTAACAGCCCTTCAAACCCAGCAAGCACCTGTGGGGTGAGTTCCCTTGCTGATTTCACTGTTGCCTGAATGCCCTCCACTGTAGTTTTATTGGCAGTTCCAACTGCAGCTGCTTTTTCTGCTGTAGCTCCCAGTTTAGCAGCATGGTTTTCAAAGTTTGCTGCTCTTTCATCGAACACCTAGTTGTCAGAAGAGAAAAAAAACATTTAAAAAAGCCCTAACCTCCTTAACAGAGTACACAATTTCTTCAAAGTGTCAGAGACACCTTTGTAACATCCCCACTTAACTCATCCTGAGAGGATGCAAAAACACACAAAAGCTTTGAAGGCATTTGGGTTTTTTGAATCTTTACTTTACCAGACTTGCTTCTTTATTAACTCAATGGGATAACTAAGGAGATGTATATACATTTTACAGCTTCAAGGTATGAAGTTCAGTAATTCCTGATGACTACTGGTGTAAGAAATACTCTATTAAAACTATTTTAGCTCAGAGATTCATCTTCAATCCCATAATACAAAAGTAACTACATTCAAAGATAAATAAGGGGGTTTACACTAAAAATTCACACGGGAAAAAATTCCCTCCTTTTACAGTCCTTAGATATTTAAGAAACAGAATATGTGAACAAGAAGCTACCCTGCCATGAAGCTGAATTTTCCAAGGCCTTGGGAATTATTTCGATCAGGTAGCCAAAAGCCAAAATAGCCAACCAGAACTGCCAGACACTGCATTTTAGGTACTTCATGTGCAGCCAGTGGCTTTCAAGTACAGGAAACAATATCAAGCAAGAGAAGAGGCTTAATCTGCTGATTAATTCTGGCATGAATTTGACTATTGTAATCAGCTTGTGTAATGCTGAGATATAAAAATCCACCAACTAGTGTCTTAGGGATTTTTGCACAAGAATTTTGTAGCCCACTGAGAGCAATGTGGTACCTACAACACAGGAGAGACATTTTTGCCATTTACTGAAGTCAGGGACAACACTGTTTCCAGGGTTATACAATTCAGTCTCCAGGAGTCTGGAGAGGTTTGCATAGTAATCATTATGTTGTCAGAATTAATAAGCAGGTATCACAAACTTGAGAAAAAATACCAATTCATTTTTCAGAACACTGATTTATTTTTCAAAATATCAATTCAGGTGAAATTAAACACTAACTGAAACTTTACATGGAAAGAAAAGACCACCTGGGTATACTTGCCTCATCTCTGCTGGGAGCATCAGAGGGAGCAGTGGCTGCTACTGCTAACAATTTAATAGGAGTTGTGGTGTCACTAAAAACATCAGAAACTTCCTGGGTCATTGCTTCTTGCATTCGTGTTTTAAGATCCTTAAAAAAAAGTGGAAAATTATTAGCATATGATAGAGGAATATAAAATTGTAAGGGTTCAAATCCCATAAAACCTTCTCTTGCAAAAAATGCCCGTTCCAATGGCAGACATTAAGATAAAATTACCTTAAAAGTATGACCAATGAATCACCTTTTACATAATTTGAAATACACAAAGCTCACATACCACTCCTTGAAGCAGCATTAGAAGCTATGAACAGCATGACTGAGACCTTGCCCCTCAAATCTGCAGTGCTAGCATACTGTTTTCTTTTAGGAGAGACTTAATTTCAAATGAACGGTTTAGAAGGAAAATATAACCCCTATGGCCTGCTAACAAGGCCTTTCTAGAAAGCTTGCTTTAAACACCTCAGCTGAACCAGCAGGTCTGGGCCCACACTTGTGTTTCCACGGGTGCCTCACACACGCACGGCAAGCTCAAGTGCTGCAGCGGGCGCTGGCCTGCAGGAGGGCAGGTCCTTACCTTCAGCGAGTCCTGCAGCTGAGCAGCAAGGGCCCTGGCCTGGGGGGACTCGCCCTCCCCTCGGGCGGCCAGCTCGGCCAGCTGGGCAGAGAGCTGCTCCACGCGGTCACACTTGGCCAGCAGGTCCTGCCGGTACGGGCCCATCATGACGTTGGCCAAACGCCGGCCTTCGGCAACCAGCCCGCGGATGGCGGCCTGGCCTGCAGGGGGACAGGGGACAAACTGAGTGTGCCAGCCTCAGGCAGCACGTGCCGGTGTGTGCACATCGCCATCCTCGGGCTTCTAACAGAACTCGGCTACGGGCTGCTAAAGACCTTGTCCCGTTTATCACTGAATAATTACAGTTCAAAACCACACAGGAATACAACTGTCTCCAGTTTCTTTTTGCTTAATTCAGCAACTCTGGCTAGAGACACATCCTTTTCAACTAGAGTGGTCTGACAAAAATTAACCATGGCAGCTGTCAGGTATTTTTAAATAACTAATCTATTGACTCCAACAGAAAGCACTTACAAATTCAAATACTGCAATTCATCCTCACATCATTAGAAGATGAGCAGCAAGAGGGAAGAAAAGACAAGTAGAAAACATAACTTAAAAAGCCAAATGCCCTCTCCCAGAATTCCAGAAGCCATAAGTAAAAAGTGTCAAGTAGTCTGGATTAGAAAGGTCAGTGGGGATAGGGAACACCTTACAAAGCCTCCACAGTGTGTCAAAAGCTTTTCTGTAAAAAGAAATTATTTTTAGCATGGGTAATTTCCTTCATTCACTTCCAGATGCTTCCTGCTCATTCACAGGAATGTAATTCCCTGTTCTTTCAATAATACAATAGCAGTATTCTTTTAAAAGAACTCATCATGTATTAAGTCCAAAGACCTACTGAAGAATAATTTTAAGCTAATGCTAACCCACAAGTTGTCCAAGTTTGTGATGAATCTTAAAACTACTTAGGAAGTCGTTTTAACTACTTAGGAAATGCCAGATTATCCAAGAATCACTCAGCACTGCTTCCATCTTTTATATTCTTAATTTACTTTTCTTATGAGAATCCTGCCAAGTGCCAGTAACTCCTGAACCAGTTATAAGCTCATCAAAAGCATACTGGGATTATCAGATCCCTTTTCTCTTTAATTATTAGCATTTTCCTCAAATAACCCAGAAAGCATACAAGGAGAGATACTTTTAGGCAGGTTTATGAGTGTTTTTCTCTTCTCTGAAGGACTTAATTACTCAATTTGCTGGAGTAGGTATAAATTCAAATTCAAGATACAATATTTGCATAGTAAGAAAAGCAAGGAGCAATCTTAAGTTTGTCTTCTCTACAGCACATGTTCTTCCATTCTTTAGGAAAGAACACAGAGAATCACAGGCTAGCTTAATTGTGTAATTGCAGTCAGGACTTAGCTATAAATCTTCAAGTCTGTGCACCAGTGAAGATTCAATGCATCCTCAGCATCTCAGGAGCAGTAGTTTCCACCACAAAAATTAATAACAGGTTTGATTCTAAAACGAGGGAGAAAATCCCAGAGACACGCTTACCTACTCCCCGATCAGCAACTGTAGGATTGTCTATCCACCTTTGAGCTTGTTCAATCTTGCCCTCCAAGTGGACAGCTGCTTTAACTGGCCTCGTATTTGCTACAGCCCTGTTTGTTTTGGACTGTAAATTCTGAAGTGACGTAGCTATTTGCTTGGCCAAAGCACGGGCCTCAGGAGAGTCACCTTTCCCACTAAGGATTAAAAAAAAAAGCGTCATCATATAAAGATCATTTACAGATTATTTCAAATTCAGCAGGAAGACACAATAAAAGGTACTTGGTATTTTTAAGTAAGGTAGAATTTGACACTTGGCTTGGGACTCTGAGGATCAATTCTCTGCTGAGGTACCTGGACATTACGTATGTTCAGCACAGCACAGAGATGGGGGAAGGCACAGTACTCTCATTGCCAATACTGGTGTAAGAATTGATTTCCCATTTCCATGGCTGTCCTATGAACAACTGCAATCATGCCATACACATCACAAGCAGAAGAGGAAGCAGCCACAGAACAAAGGCTATATATAAACTTGGCAAAAGGTAGCACATTAAGACCTACAGCAGCTTAAGCTCAATAAAAACTTGATTGAAGCATCTGACTAATGAAGCAGAAAAATATTTATTGTCTTAGGTGAAGATCACACTTTGTACAGTAACTGTTTGTCCTCTTCCATTCTCAAGCAGCCTCTTTGCAAAATTGATACAGGAATATAATTCCTGAAAGTCTTATCTTTTGTATAGTTTGCAGTTACAGCTTAGAACACTGACAGCGATGGAAGTGGTAGATACTCCACCTTGATATTTAGTAAACTGCTTAGCAAAAATCAGTGATGACATCCATCTGCATAAACCAATTTATATTTCCCATTACCTTGTTGTTTTGACAGTACAGAACAAGCTCACTTCTGGTTTCAGTTTCCTTCTCAAATATTCCACAGGCAGTAGAAAGAAAATACTTCTATGTAATACGCCTCTGGTTACCTTTTTTTAAGGCAGCTAGTGCAAGCTAGGCTTTGAGATAGAAATCACAAGGCTGAACAACTAAAAAGGATTTCTTTTCATCATCAATATTCTGATCGAGCTCAGCATTGTGAACTGCACGTGAAAGTCATTCAAATAAATGAACGGTGATAAAACAAATACTTACTGTCGTCGCAGATCTGACAGCTTGGCTGTCAAAGCAGTGATTTCCCCCAAGGAACGAAGGATATCATCTCTTTCTTTAGGCTCCTCACACAGTTCTGCAACTTTCCTTGCTTCAGTCAAAATTCCCCGAATATGCTCTTCTCCTTCACTGCCCCCATTAGGATCTGCAAGCCAATTCTTAATAGAAAGAAGTTGTGTACAAGTGAAGACAAAAAGTAATGTTTATTCTATATATGCATTTATAGAGAAAGAAATACCAATACAGCTTTCAAAACTTTATTTAACAGAAGATGCTTCTCAAAAGCAATTTCTAGTTTTTAGGTACCATGAAATTATTCTATTGCCTCATAGTTTTTTGGTTTTGGAAAAAAAAAGTCAAACTAGATAAAATCTACCCAAAGATTTTATATTCTCTCTCTCCCCTCAAAATTTACCAACAATATTTTAAAAGCAAAATTGAATCACTGCCTTTAGAGACTGATGATGTGACGTGCAGAAAAGAATGCAAACAGCATGCTCTTGAGCCCAGGATGGTGCTTTCACAGAGCTCTTCCAAAAGAGTCCCATCACCATTTTACTTGATACATATGTAATATTAATGTATCTTTATATATTGATCTTGGACACATATACACATTCAGATAAGGTGTATATATACAAGGCCCATTATTTGATGACCATCATAATCATCATTGGGTAAGAGACCGACCATTGAGGGATATTAAGAGTAACAAAACTAAAGGATCAATTGAAAGAAAATGTAGTTTCATTAACATAATTTCTGTCATTAATATGAAGTTCTAAATCCTGAATTCCACTCCCAAAACAGAGCCCAAAGAAAGAGCTCTGGTCTTATCCACAAGTAAGTCAGTTTGAGCTGAAACTCTTCTTTTCTTCAATAAGATTAGTTTATATGCATATTTAGAGTGTTCCATCATTTTAATTTAATAGCCATGACAATTTTAGAATGCCAAGTAAGTTACCAAAAAAAGATCATCAACTGAAACAAAACTCACCATATGCTTAATTACTATTAATTACGACATAAATTACTGAATTTAAGATTTTTCTCTGTTAAAGTAAGTATCCCCTCTACGTTCTTCCTATCAAGTAACTGTGTTTTGTTTGGAACCAACTACAGTAGTTCAGTATAACAGCTCTCGGAGTAGCAATGTAATCACATTCTGAAGTATTTATTAATCCCTAGTGGTACCTGAGCAGCATCAATCTTCTTAGCAATTGCCTGCTTAGAGTTGGTCATGGCCTCCAGCTTGCGGGCTGCGTTCTCCACCTTGGCAGTGAGCAAGTCCAGGCCCTGGGACACCTGCTGGGCTTTCTGCATAGCCATGGGTGTAGCACCCTGTCCTCTGCCCCAGACAAAAAGAACATCACAGATTCATCTCGGGGCTGACAAAAGCTGTTTTCTAGTGAAGAGGCAACAAAACCTGCTCATGAGTATTCCCAGCAATTATTGCAAGAGATATAGTATTTAATCAGATTTTGTTTCCTCCTTAAGGAAACAAAAAATAACTGAGGAACAGAAGAAGAGATAAAAACTAAGAGCACATTTTCCCTATTCCAGAAATTTAGCATTCTCAAAAAAATAAACACTTTTTAAGTGTCAAAAAGTAAAGCTATTTAAGGATACAGTTCCATTGAAGTACCCAGGACAAGGCCTCTTCTCTCCCAATTTTCTACTCTCTGTTGCAGAGAGTCAGAATCTGCAGGAGTTAAATTCTCACCACATATAAGTGAGGACAGCAAGTCAATACAAAAAAAAATTTGAAAATGCCTTAGCTGCCTCAATCGTGTGATACACAGAGTTCAGCAGAAGTTGCCAATGAAGGATAAACAACCATCACATGTGATCTAACATCCCCAAAGACACCTAAAAAGTAGAATATCCATGTATTTTACAGTAATTGGGGTATATCCTCTTTGGAGAGCAGACTTCACAGGAGAGTTTAAAATTTCCTTTCTGCCTAGTTTGGAGGAAGGTTATGCATTAGACAGCAAGCAAACTCAGAATTATCTACTTGAGCAATTCTGATTATCATATTCTATAATTAACATTTCTCTTATTAAAACATATTATTCTTATCAGAAAAGAAGAGATTGAAGTAAAAACGGTAACATACAGTTCTGGCCTGCTTTTCAATGGGTTAGGAAGTGACAACTGCAGAAAAAGCATTTTAGTAGCACTTGGGAAGTGCCCATGCCAAGCAGGAGCCTTACCTAGCCCGGAGGTCAGCCAGCTGATCAGTCATCTGGCCCAGGGTTTTGCACGTGCCCAGGATCTCTCTGCGCTCTTTGCCTGCACACAGCTCTCCTGCTTTGCCAGCTTCGTCAAGGATCTGCCTTATGGCCTGCTCACCAGCATCCCCTGAGACACAGGGGCAGTCAGTACAACAAACAGGACATTCCTTGACATGTATGAGAAAACTACTGATACCATCATGTCAAGTGAACTGCATTAGGTTTAGTCATGAAAGTACACTTACCAAAAATGGAGATATACACCAAAAAAACAACAATTCACATCCAACTTTTACAACTGTCTTAGTTTGGCTTTGATTTCAGAGGAAGTCTATCTGATAAAGTCTTTCAACATCCAAATGGAACGGCTCTATTGAGTTTTATTTACTTTAAAGGTACATACAAAGGTAAACAAACCCCTTATATAAGTAAAAGTGATTGCAATTAAGCGTGTTTATGGCAGATTTTCATACTAAAATTTTTATGTTAAGACTGAAAGAAAAACACTTTAAGAGATTCTTCTAGGGAAATCTCAAGTTATAAAAATTTGAAAATACAAAAGACGGGATTTTAAATATTACCCATGGCTGCATTTAAGTACTGTTCAATTCGTAAGTTTTTGGGTTTACTGCTGGAATGCAAATTAAGAACATCCATGTTCCATAGGATACATATATTTCACACCACTGAGAAGCAGCAAAGCTTTCTAGGTCATTAGACACAACTTGTTCAATTCCTGCTACCCCAAGAAAGGAATAAATACATTCCTTCAGAATGATCCACTATGTAAGGGTTATTATTGCTTAAAGACCATTTTGTCTTAAACAATAGAAAAAATAAGACCTTCAAAAATCAAAATACTTTATGCTGTTGTTTGTGTTTAAATATTACCTGGAGGTGCATTTGGATCTCTCAGCCAACCTTTTGCCTGATTCATCTTTGAATCTATTAAGGCTAAAGCTCTCTTCATGGCTTCAGTATCCTTCACAAAAGAGAAACCAGCAAAATGATTCTCAAAACAAAAAAATCAAAGCACAAGTAATCAACGCAACCAAGCTGATAAAGGTTCTATAAAGCAGAGTTTACTTATAAAAACACATTCGTATAAGCAGCTCAAAACCCATTTTCAAACTAGCAGGTCATAATTGCTTCTTTCCAGTTAGGACAGACATTTTCATTTCACTCAAAATGCAAAAATTATGCATGCAATTTTAGTGGTTTTTCTATTTCTTTATTTACTAGTGCTTTAATTTCTAAAGTTGGAGCTCTAATAAGCACACATCTTGGAGTTAGTTCCATTTTGCATCAGGGCACGTAGAAGGGTTGTGATGTAATTCGAGTATCCATATCTGGAAATTGGCCAGTGAATTTTACTACTTACTTCAGTGTAAGAGGCTGCACATCTGCATTTCTCACCTGCTCTGCTGCTTAAAGTCAAACAGTTACTGTTCACAGAAAAATAAAACTACCAGCTAATTTCTAAAAGTCTCAGATATGGAGTTGAGTCTTTGGAGATAAACACATGTATTTACATGTGCTTCTTTCAAACTCTGAACTCCACTGCCAGAAGCATCAAAGAAGCTGTTTCTTTCACTATTATGCCGCTACTATCCAACACCTCTAGCTGCAGGGGAAACAACCTCCCAGTCCTGACTTCTCTGCAGTCTGTACATTGGTCATGTGCCATCTCTCCACTAGAGGCCACAAGTTTTCCATCTGACATAAATGGAAGGACAGTGAAAACAGTAACAAGTACCTAAGTAAGAAGTTGTGGAAAAGCCAAAATAGCTTTTTATCACACATACCATGGAAATGATTTGAAATGCACCTAAGATCCCATGATTGGTATAGAGATGACAAAAGGAAGCCTTGCTCTCACGTAGCATCTGAATCAGACTGCCCATGTCCAATGCTTTTGAACAGGAGCCTACTAGATATCAGTGATCAGTATCTTGCAATATAGTATGTGCTATCCTGTTATTTAGGCACGTTGGTCTGCCAGTTATTCGTAAGGTGTTATAATCTAATTCAGCAATCAACTTTCTAAAGTGTCATGCGATGCAGCTGAATATTTTTAAAGGCTCTCGAAACACAACCTGAGAGACAGCACCAAAACCAGAATTATTTTCACCTGGATGACTGAGTCTCAAATGTAGAAATTGGGTCTTCAACCTTAGTTAGGACCTATTTGAAAAAACTACCAAAAGGTAGGACATGCAGCTAGGAGTGGGAGATGGGCACATTATTTTAAAAGTCATCTTCTCTATAGCTCAAGAACTGTGCATTCAATGTATGGTAAGAGACAAGCAAATATTCATTGAATATTCAAATATATAGGCATTTATATATAAATCTTATTTGCTATGAAGGTAAATGTTACTGTTTTCTGTTGTTTATATCGTGCTGAGGCCACTTTAGTTTGAAATGAATGGTCTATGCTGGGCCTGTCTACCCAGAAATAATTTGAAATAAGGAACTAACTGAACTTTTTTAAAGGCAACAGATGTTTCTTATTGTGTCAATGAGATTATAGGAGTGGGTGGAGAAAAGCAGTGTTGGGAAAATTGTCTTTGCACCTCCCTTTTTACTCTCACAGGCTTTTGTGTTGTCTCGGCTGCCTGCAGAGTTGCAGTTTCAGCAGAATTTCGTTGAAGCCTCTGAATCTAAAGTCTACCATCTGAGCACAAAATCATGGGTGTTCCAGCTTTTGCACTCATGATTTTGTGATTGCCAGCACTGCCCCAGCAGTCATATGAAGTTACATAACTGGATTGCTCTTCAGGGTGAGTCTTGCTAGCCTGTGTTCCTCTGCACTCATGTTGGCAAAATACTGTCCCCTTTTCCTATTTAAAAACAATCTGATGAAATCCTAGCCTAGCAGTTGAAATGTTTCAAGACAACTGCTCTTAAAGCACGAGTTTCCCATCTACACAGTCCAAGGAATCCCTCAGCTATAGCCTGGTAAGGAGTTTTCATTGCAGCAGGCTGAGTAATGCAATTGAAAACTAGAATGCATCCTTAACTAGGTTTGTTGGCACAGCACTTTCGTGTCTGCCAGAGCTGTGTCTGCTGTCAGATACTTGGCAAGCAACAAAGATGTAGCCATACTGAAAGGTCTGGACTTACCAACCAATTCAGGCTATTAGGAAAGAAGAAAGAAGACTGAGCAAGTTGCTGTGTTTTTTTTAGACTGAGTATTTCTGCTTCTAAGTCTCAGTGCCTGAAAGTGTCTTGATAGTCCTGATTTCTGTTTATATAGCTTATTCCTCCCCTAAACAGCTAAATATGTTTACAATTTAACTCTTTGGGACTTGCCAACAGAATACCAGTTGCAAGCATGCTTTTTTTTAGTCCTACTGCTCTTCGGCAAAAAAATTTTATACAGTTTTATCAGCAAAAATTGCTTCTTTCCCTCCTCTCTCTGCCAACAGTTCCTCTGTTGCCAAAAGGAATTTCATTAACAAAATTAGCACTATTACATTTTCAGAAGAGATAAACAATTTCTGTTAATCAAGTTAAACAACTAGGGCAACACCGTCTAAAGGGAAAAGAGCAAGCTGGATTTTTTCCAAATCCATTTCTAAAGCAAATATTACTGAAGACACTTCTATGCATCATTCCTGCCACTACCAAGAATTTTGAGCTTATTCAGGGAGCAGGTAGTATTGGCTCTGCTATGCAAAAGAAGAAAATAAATACTACACAATTCCTTGCTGGATGTAAAACAACCTCTGACTCAATAAAGTGGTCTAGTCTAGGGATATCTGCATTTCATGACCAAAGAAGGCAATGTTGGAGGAAATAGGCAAAGCCAGTGTTCTGGCAAGATAGATAGCTTAGTCACCATTCAGGGTTCAATCCTGTAAGATATTAGATATTTCTCAGCTTCTTAGAACTGTTAACTCCCTCCAATTCCATGGAAATGAAAGATGTTTGAACTGAGTATTACTTCAAATTCATTTTAATATAAACACTAATAATACACAAGAGAAAATTTAATTCCTCTGTAAAACTAAAAATTCAAGGAAAAAAGTTCAAAGCTACAAATGAAAATATAAATACAATTCTTTCCCCCAAGACTTCGTCCAAGAATAGGATTTTAATTCTAAAGCACCATACTAGTTTTAAAATCCAGTGTAAGCAGAGATGATTGCAATCCAGTAATAATAATGTGCAGAGTTCAGAAAGACCAACAAAATAGTTTACCTACAGCTACAATTCCTACAAAACCTACAACTTTGGCTCCATACCTTGTTCATTCCTCACTATCTGTAGACAGACTGTGATAACTGAAGGTATAAATAACTCAGGATAGAATAGTAAACAAAATCAAGTCCAACATCAGCAATAGCATGTACTACACAGATTAAAAACTCAAGGCTGGGCATCCCCAAACACCTTATTCCAGAAAAGCATTGGGAAAATCTTTCCTTTGACCACCAGGCCCAAAATGCATGCAACAGTGACCTCAACTGCAACTAAACAGCTCCTTCATCTCCCTCCCAGCAAAATAATAAGTCAATTGTTAGATATGTGTGCAAATACAGGATAAGGTGTGTAATAGGTGGCTATTAGCAAACTAGTTTCTGCTTCTTCATCCCACTGCATTTTTCAATTCAAATGCTTTTGGTCTGAAATTTTCATTTTTGATTTTGAATAATCACTGTTTGATTAATGCCCAGTGCTACAGTTCCAAATCATCAGCATATCTTTATACAGAAACAAAATACAATTTAAAAGTTCTCAGTTCAGAACAGAATGATACTTTGACTATAATAATCCACACAACGTATTTATGCATTAAGCATAATGACCAATATTTTCCATTAGTAAATACTGCTAGTATACCAACTGTTTTCTTAATTAAATCCTTTATTAATCTGCCTCACCAGCAATATGAATAAAAATTTCCTAAGCTTAAATTGCCAACTCTTTGCAATACACATTTTTCTTTACCACAAAAATTTCCAAATCCATTGTGCAAAATAAAACTGTATTCATATTTCATACAATACAGGAAAGCTTAAATCCAAAAATAAAACTGAATTGAAAAAGCACCCGTACAAGACTGCAGTTTTAAGCCTGGACCTAAAGAACATGAACCACCTGAATTGAAGGAAGGCTATGGATAAAACACTATGCAATAGACAAAATTCCTGACTTAATAATGCTTTCTGGCCATGCAGAAAGCTCGTTCCTGCATGACTGGGCCCTTTATTTGTCACTACAGAGACTCATAAATTAAGTTAAAAGCATTCAGCAAGAACGTGCTGTAAAATCTTGCCCTAACTTTAATCAGATTCAGAAAGACTCTTAATGCAGATCAGCTTGCAATTCCCATTCTCAGTGACAGCCAATGCTACACACAGCTAGAGAGAGCTATAAAACTGTGTATGTCCATAAGTATAAATGCCAGTGTCACAGCTGGCACACAGAAGTTGCACAGCACACAGTCTGCACACAGCACAAAATCCCACACATGCTTTTTTTGGGTTTAGTACAAGGTAGAGGTGGAGGGTGTGGAAGAAAGCTTACCTTCTAAAGGTGAGAAAAGGGTAAGAAACAGGACAACAAAAACAGAGATGCATACAGTAGTCATAATAAGGAAGTGATAGTGACAAAGTAACTCAATAGGCATACTAAGGGTCAAGTGCCAAACAACATAGGCCAAAGTGATTTTATGTCTTGGTTACATCAATGTTAGATTTCCTGCTAGGCTTTGTTTACTAACCAGTCTGGCTTTAGGTCTCAGTAAGTTTTTTATTACATGTATGCTTCTTTGTTGCTCACAGCATTAACTTTAAAAAAAATACCTTCAGCAATTTACTTCCAAGTACTCAAAAAAACTTGGCAGGAATTTAAGTTATGCAGCTGCATTTACTTGTAAGCCCACAACACTTACAATTCTGTCTGTCAGACCTGCTTTACAGTCTTCTAGACACTTCAGTAGCTTCAGTATCACTTCAGAGCAGCACTCAGCTCCAGGTAAGTGGCTGCAGTCACTCACAGAGCTGAACACTGAGTTGTAAGGAACCAATCCTGTCCATAAGCCAGCTTCACAGGCATCAGACTTACCCAGAAAGCCTCTTCGATCTAACAGATTTCTTTGAGACAAGATGAAAACCTGAAATTTACTCTTGTGTCCAGAATAAAAATGGGGCAGGGAGAAAAGGGGCAGGTGTTCAAAGAGGGATTCCCCCAAATTGACTAAGATTTGTCAATTCCAAGCCTTTTGCACAAGGACTATGACAGTAGCTTATCCTTTTTAGCAGGGTCTAGAAAGAAAATCTCAATCTCACTTATGAATGAATGCCTAGCTACAAGACCAGTTGAATGTACAGAACAGTAACTTTTATACCTAACTTTCCTATGTCAAAAATTATTATGTAGGGTAGTTATACACATGGAAAATATCCTTCTCTGTGTGGAATACACTATATTCCAGGACTTCCTAATGATGCTGAAACTAAAGCACGGATAAATCTGTCTTCAGTTTGACCACCACATTGCAGTAAACCACTGAACCACCTTCAAATGCCACACTAGTTTAACTTTCCTTATTGAAAGAAAGCTCATTTTGAAAGATACATGAATATATTTATCTCTGAAAATATTTAACCTTGAAGAGATTACATGATGCGATTACATAGTGCTACAAAACTGATGCACAAATATATATTTCAGTGGTCTCCAAAACACAAGTTTAAAAGGGTAAAAGACAGTAGACAAACACTGGACTTCTACATACAAATGCAGATATGAAAATACCTTGCTTGCCCAGGCATCTTCATCCCACGAAGTGAGTTGCAGCACACGAATTATTTCATTTATCTCAGCACTCATTTTCTCTACTGTGAAATTGCGATTTTTCAAGGCCTCTTCTATTCCCTGGCTTTTAGAGTTTTTTGTGGTTACAAAAATCTTCATAGCTGTGAAAATACCAGAGATTAGAAAAAGGTATATGCAAGACCAATCAGTGGTCAAGTTGACCTTCTACTGTATTTATATGGAACATTTTCTTTTGCATGGACCATTTTATCTCAAAGAGATTGTAGTTTTAATACAAGAAGCACAGTTACTTGCAATTGATTACAGATGTTGAGGTTATTTTTAATAAACCTCAGACATCAGAACTCCAGTTCAAAACAGTAATTCAGAACGGTATTAAAAAAAAAAGCAAAAAATACCTGAAATCAGTACTGGCAATAGCTCCTTCACTGTGTTCATGGAGTTTACCAGCATAACCCTATGTTCCTGGTGAGTTAATTCCTGTTGTCTCTCATCAATCATTTTGGCCATCTTTGTCATTCCTAAAGATTAAAGTAATTGAACATGGAAACACTTGAGATTTCTAAACAAGAATAAGGCATAATGATTGATGAAAACTATATTGATGTTTAAAACTTTTGTATTAGCAGCTGTTACTTTAAACACATGCCAGACATTTCAGAGAAGTCACCTATTCGAAACCTAGCCATTATGTAAAGTAGGAAGGACTACTCAAAATTCTTGATTTTAAATCCTATGAATAAAATAGAAAATACTTGAAATTACTGTTTTAGGACATGAATTCACTTAATGAACACCGGAAGCTGAGTTAAGAAGGGGAGGGAAGGGTATCATCTTTTTTGTTAAGATTTGATGCATGCCTTAAGCAAAGGACAGAAAAAGGAAATGTCAGGATTTTATTTGTTTGCTTGGAGGTTCTACCAGACGTCAAGAACTGTATTTATTTACACTTCATATTTGCTAGAAATATTTCAGTACCCTAGAAGCCTGGTAAGAATTAAATTTATTCTAGAGCAGATCTATTTTCAATAGCTAAGACTTGGAGGTTTACCAGACAATGCACATGGAAACTTCAGACACAGCTCCGTCAAAACTTAAGGTTATTTAAATTGGTGCTGTTGTGGTCCTACTCATTCTCCTCCAGGGTATAAAACTGGAAGGAAGCTGTATATTCTTTGGCTGAATTACCTTTCTGCTGGTTAGGACCTTAGGCATCTTAACACTGCTTTCACGACATCACTGAAAAGTAGTGGGATCCTGACACTGACAGCACAGAGAGGCAAGCTGTGCAGAACCACATTTCCTTTTAAATGACAAAAGCCTTAATAGGTAACCATGTTCTCCTCTCTACTTCCAGCATAAAACCTATAAGCACTTCCTTGACTTCAAGTGTACCTGCTCATACTCTTCTTCTTTATATAGCACTCACATGAATGTTAAGTTCAGATGCCCATTAATATAACTACAAGAACAAGGACTCCAGGTGTTAAGTTCTGTGGGCATGGGCTGCAGCTGTTGAGCAGCAGCCAGCTCAGGCAAAGACAGAGCTACTGGAGCATCCCAGAAGCACAAGGCTCTATGAAGCACCATTTATGCAGAATACCATGGGTTTAGAGAAGATGATGTGCAATACAGGTAACAAGCCTACATCTCACTCTAAGAAACCAAGACACTTACCCAAGACCTGTCATACATATGTAACAGCAAATTATGTCTGTGAGGTTCAGTGAAAAGACCCAAATGCTTGTAACTGAGCCCAACAGAGCAAACTGAAGTTAGGGAAAACTTCCATTTTAAAGATATGTAAACAATAATCACAGAGAAACTAAAAGTGTATATACCAAGTCGAAGAAAAAGTTTCAGGGAAAGAGAAGATTGCCCTTTTGTTTTATCTTTTCCTCTTCAAAATGAGGCAAAAACTATTTCATTGAAGGTAATTTCTGATGGGAAATAAAAGTTTAGAGAAGACTATAACTCCATATAGAACTTCAATGTTTTTCCACATCTAGAAACAAGGTCAAGTACACACATGTTAAATGAAATGACTAAGAGCAGTCACGACACAGAGCTTGTTTGTATATTATCCTGTTTTTATTTATCACCTAGCCACATTACACATGTATTCATAAATATAAAGTACTAACCAGATTCCTGCTGGTTTTATATAAGCATTCCTTAGTTCAGTGTAATTTTAATTCCAACATCTTCCTACACTACCACCACCACATCTCAATTTTACACAATGCTTTTGTTTAAATACCTTAGCTACTTCATGCTGAAGCTAAAGCATTTGAAATAGCAGATGACATAGATGTAATGGTAAGTTTCCTCTAGAGCAATAAAGAGATAGAGACAGCAGCTCCTCACCTACCAATCACTTTCACCACTGAAAGTGTGAGTTTTGAAGTAACAAGTAGTGAAGGAGCCTCAAAGAGCAAACATAGAATTTCCATAACAGCTGGGCTTTTGTATTATACTTCAAGACAGCCATTTCTGCAACCTCATTAAGATGTTAATATATGACATGTAGCCTGTACTATTCCAAGAAATTCCTACTGGGCCTAGCTATCTCAGCCAGTGCAGACATTTTATCAGCTTAATGGATTTTATATCTGCGAGTGCTTAGTTACACAGCTTTTTCATTTTTTTTGTTTTATCCTCACTAATGCATGCTTACTTCCTTCACAGCATAGGAAAAGTACAGTGCATATCATCCATGTGCACATATCATTTACCAACATCTGCATTCATAAAAAAGACTGTGAAACAGAAAGAGTAATTCTCTCCAACAGAGACTTCCAAAGAAACTGCTTTACCATTGTCCCAATGTTCAAAACGTGTGTGAGGAAGGCGCTGGAGGGAAAACAAAGTAGTGGAAAAGACTATACTTAGAATATT
The DNA here is from genome assembly GCA_013400495.1 of Nicator chloris. Lineage (NCBI taxonomy): Eukaryota > Metazoa > Chordata > Aves > Passeriformes > Pycnonotidae > Nicator > Nicator chloris. Next base: position 58,871 of record WAAE01001288.1, read on the forward strand.
TATGAAAGACTAGAGCAAACCAAACCTGGCCCTAAATTCTTTGTGTAAGTCACCAGATCCTCCATTGTCTCTACCACTTCCGCCACAGTCAGATATTCCAATATTCCTTTGCAGACACGGATGATTTTACGGACCTAAGAGAGGAACATTCTGTTATTTCTTAGGTAAAGTGAAGTTACACTTGAATTAGAAATGCAAACCTGTTATTAGAACAGTTTAGTTATAGCATTTGCCAATGGCAAATGGGCAACCATGAAGGTCTGAGATCCTGAATTAGTTACTCAAAATGCCACAAGTCAAGTGCTGTAGTGGCAAGCCAATATTTAATCAGCTTTCCACTAAACAGAAGTGCAAAATCCTGCTCCCAATCTTTTCACTTTGTATAATAAATGAAGGATAGCATTGAGAAAAATAGGTTAGAAAGAACTTCATCTATGGATGCTGTCATGCTTGAAGTTTTTCATTGTTATTTCATCAGTAAAATATTTAACTTAAATCACAAAGCAAAACAACATAGAAAGCAGACTTCAAGCTTTCAGAGGAAGTATCATTCACCATACAGCTTTACATATGGATAAAGCATTACTCAGCATTCCAGCAGGGAAGACAGATCCAAGATCTTAAACTTTCCAGAAACATCTGTGAAGGCTGCACTTCATTTACCTCTGGACCTCTGCCTCAGCTTAACCTTTTTCAGTTCACATTTGATTCTGAAACAGTTCTCAGTCAGTAAATCTTCTAACCTCTGAACCACCTTACTTCTGACCACACTACATAAATTCTTATGGAAGAACAAGTTAATTAACATTTAATTTGTATCAACCACATGCAGTGTTCAGCACCTAGAAAAGAGCAAAGCTTCCTCTGAAACTCATTTCAGTTTGTCCCAAAGTTACTTTATACTGAAACAGGACAGACGCATGCCAACTTAAGTACTTGTGCAAAGTCAATCATTCCTGACTAATCGCTTTCTTTTCATTAAAAAGGAGTTGTCAGGTGAGTCCCACAAAGCATTAACTTCACAAAAGTCAATTCATTTCCTAAACACTAAAAAGAGAGATTAAAGACTATTAACTTCTTTGAAAGTCTGTAACACTTCTATTAAAAACCATTTCAGAGGAACTTGCTAACAGTCCCATGAGCTGGTTAAATGAGACAAGGATCCCATGTTAGACTACTCAGAACAGCAAGAAGAGCAACACAATTCCATAGGCTAACAAATTGTTGAAGAATTAGGATTGACATCAGCATTTCTAACAGCATGAGCTGTAGAAATGTAGCATCTTTCTTATATACGTTCATTGTAGCGTGATCTTTCTTATTCAGAAATGAGCAAGACTCCACTTTCCCAGAAAGAGCATCAAAACTATGATTTGTAACCAAAAAAAACATTTTACATTTTACCAAAAAAAATTTACAAAAAAAACGTTTACATTTCCTTGCAACTATGGCTTTTTTTGCACATGTGAGCATGGACAAACAGCACTTCTGAGTCCATTTTTGGCTTGTGCAGCAGCCAAAACGTAGCAACTGTTAGATTTATCAGAATACATCTTCTGCCTGAATAGCCAGTCCAAATTTGTATTACCTCCCATGCCCCAAGGCCAATTAAATTGCCAGAAGTAATGAGCCAGACAAACATGTTAGAAAGTGGCCTGGGGCTTTTCAATGAAGGGATACAGAAAATATAAGGATCAGTAATGGGTAAGGTGAAGGGAACACAGAAAAGCATCAGGAAGATATCACACAGTTGACGAGATCTGGCCTTTTTGAGCAATAATCACAGGTAACACCTGAACATTATGTTATACAAAAATGCTCCTAAACAAAACAGAGCAACAAGTCTTAAGCACCTTCTGACAGAAGGGAATGCAAAATATGCTTCCAATCAAGCTACACCAATCAAAACTTTATTAATCTATTTAATAGTTTGGTTTAGCTAATTTAGTTAGGGAGACATTTTAATTAATAATACTGTTGTGCAGGCACTTATGTCAGTCATGCTGGCATTCCTACCTCTGCTTCATCGAATGTCAGGAGCAAGTCAGATGTTCCAGAAAGGATTCCTCTTGATCCATCAATGAGATAGTCACGAGCTGGTACTGAATAAGGATCTGCTTGCAGCATCTGGGCTGCCCGAACAAGTTTGGTGCAGGCATTCTCCACTCTGTGGAAAGCCAGCAGACAAGACTTGCTGATTAGCTTCTGTCTGTGTGACAACAGGCTTGAGAAAGTGGTGGATTTATTTTTAGCTTTACCATTTGAAGCACCTCAAGCAAACTGATCATTTGATCTACACCTTTATAGTTTAAAAGGCAGGAGTATTTATTGTACTTTTTCTAACAAAAAGTCACCAGCAAGCATACGACCCACTTTTTTAGAAGTCACACAATCTTCCCATGTGGGGAATGTTTAAGTACCCCTTACAGAGCACACAGCACAGTGTCATTAAGGAGAGCTCCCAACTCAGCAAAATACCTTACATTCTTCATGACAAGGGCAGGAAACAAAACAGTCTTTTAGGACTTCACAATCAAAGTAACTGTTAACTTTTATCAGCCTTGTATAGGCATTGTTATTCTAGTAGCAATTCCTACTAATAAATATTAAATGACAGCCACACATTAGGACAAAATAACGGTCTTAAGAAAGGCACTGTGCTCTGCCCATTGAAGCTGTAGTTCAGGTCTTCAGAATGTTAACACTCATAGAAAGAGCATTTTAAATAACCACAAAATGTAGTGGTAAGGTACAATGTTCAAATGTAGCTTGCAATTCCAGACATAAAAGCAGAAAGATTTTGTAAGATATTACAGTATGTAACTACAGTAACACAAAAGGTACTTACAATAAGATGAGCACTGAAATTAGGTTCCATCAAACCATTTAACATAACAATTTTAAAATATCAAAAATCGGAAGATTAAAAATGTTTTGATTTTGTTCTCTTGCAATTACTTTGTGACACATTTGGAAAATAAAAAATTCAGACTTCCCTTTCACGTTAGCTATGCTACTCATGAGTGTAGTTATCGACTACACTGACTGCATTTTCCTCCACTGTCTCCTATTTCATTTAAGTGCAGTGTAGTACATAATGCTCTGTGCATGTGAATGCCACGTGCTCATTCAGAAACATGAGGTTCCAACAA
>WAAE01001289.1:0-18945 GCA_013400495.1 Nicator chloris
TTCCAGGCTCGGCACTACATTGCAGAATCTCTTGGAGGGAAATATGCAGAAGGATTTATTCTTGAAATGGAAGCAATGTGGACAGAAAGTAGCTGTCGAACACCTCTGACATGCCTTTTATCGGTGGGCTCTGACCCCACTGAAAATATAGAACGTCTTGCAAAATCAAAGGTACCCTTCTAAACTGAGTTTGCTAGAGCTGATAAAGACATTTTTAACTCTCCTTTGCACTAGAAATTGTATTTCCACCTTTTAAAGATGTTACAAAAAAGATATTTATATTCATACTAGTGTTCTCTGGAAGTTAATTTTTGACCAGTAGCCGAAATGCATTTACTAGGAAATAAAAATGCTGAAATCTTGTTTTTTGCAGTTTGATTCTAATTACTCCTCTGTCTTTATCCAGCAGACTACTATTGTCTGCTACTTAGGAAATGTACTGAGCTATGAGAACAAAGCAACATTTCTAGTTTACATTGTGTTGCATTCACTGTAGGAGCTGACAGTAATGGTGATTACAAGAAGATACAGAAAAAAAATATAAATATGGTGACAAGAGAAATTAATTTTAACACCCTAGCATTCAATCTGTGCACTTGATGGAGACATTCAACATTTCCTGCAGAACAGCATCATTTTAAGGCACTCTGTGCTCTGTTTTATTTTCCCAAGAGGAAGTTATTTACGTTAGATCTCCATAAATTTTCCTCGTTAGAATATATCTTCATTTAATGGTGCAGGATTTTAGTATATATTGAGTAAGACATACTTTCAAAAGTGAGGAGGACCCACAAATCTCTTTAGCTTATTAATTAGAAAGTGGAGATGCTCATTTGGTTTGAAAATCAGGACCCTTATTTGTCCCTCTGTGTTGAAGATGGTTTAAATTGTGACCTAACTGTCACTTAGTGTTTAAATTTAGGAATCATAAATCTGAAGTCATTAATTTGATCCTTGTCTGCTGTCCGACCAAAAGGGTGTTGCAGTGGACAATCTTAAAATGTTTTCATACTTTCAGGAAAGGTGTGTAGAATAAATAGAAACAGAGCCAAAGGGCTTGCCTTGTTTATTCTCACATGGTTTATGAACAAGGCAACATCAGCTAGGCTGTCAGAACCTGAAATTCAACTCTAGTGTCACCCGTAAATGTGAAGTCAACAACACTGTTTAACCGTAAGGTTCTTTTCTAATCTCTTGAAGTAAAGACCTAGCCACACAGCATATAGAAACCTTTCAAGTTTACAAAAGCCATCCAAATGCCACAAAACAAAATGCAAACACAGATGTTTTTAAAAATAAAAATATATATAACAATGTGGAACTTTTCAGCAATTCTTTAGCTTTTGAATAAAAAAAACCTTTTAGCTTTTTAGTGTGTCAACAAATTGTACTTAGTTCTTGTCTTTGTGATTTCTCTGCTTTTTTCCAGACTAAATCTTTAATATAGGTTAGTTGTGCCAGGGACCTGATCTTGAAGGGGGGTGGTGGTGCTGCTGCTGCTGGGGTTTTTTTCTTAATGATAAAAAACTTGGGCGTCCTTTTTCTATGATTTCCCTTTTACTGTCATGATTTGTAGTCTTAAAATGGATTTCCAGTACTGATGGTGCCTCTAAATGTGGCATTAACAGTATAAATCAGCTATCTGCTGTTGGTAATGTTCAAATTTTGTCCAGAATTTATTTTTCACTCTAAAATTTAGTTGTTCAGGTGGCCCTCCCCCAAAGGGATGAGAGCAATATCTGTGGCTACTGAGCTATATAATCTTTTTAATGAACCAAACAAGCTCTATCTCAAAACTAGTTGCATTTATACCCCCTTTACTTTCACTTTAAGATGATGTGAAAATTTAACTTTCAGGATTAAAATGAAGTTTCTTATGCCAGCACTTTGACTTCATTAAAATCAGATTTTTTTAAAAACCATAGAGATAGTTTCTTTTAGAGAATGAGGCTCGGAACTTTCAACAGAACTGTCAGGGCCACTGTAGTGACTAAAATGCCAGCATTTTCATCTGGATTGTGATGTATTAAGATGACATGGATATGCTGATATGACTCATTATTGAAAGAAACATTCGTTTCAATCAAATGATAGGGTTTCAATCATTTGATAGGGTTCGTTTTCTTGGAGTAAAATGAGGACCATCCATAGTGAAAAATATTTGTTTCCTTCTCTTGATGTTTCTATAACCTTTAATGATGGTATATTTGAGAGGTAACATTGCTGAGAAGAGCAAATTATGAGTAGATGCTTTGTTAGGGAATAATGTACCTTCTGAATATTGATACACTCTTATGCAGGGGTAGTCATAGTCTTTGACTTATGGGAATTCTAGCTGTACTCAGATGCAGCTCAGGAAAGGTAAAGGGTTTTGGTTATCTGGCACACAGCCAGCTTCACAGGCTGTTCGGCTTTGCTTCTTTTAGCTACAGTTTCAGGTTTCACTGACCTGAGAGTAGGATTTAACTGCTTTCTTTTCTTTGGCATTCTCATGTCTTTAAATCTTGCCAGGATATGGGGGATCATATACAGCAGCTGTATTTTATAGTGCTCTGTAAAATCAGGTCAGGGCCCATTCTCTGACCCTAAGGCCAAATGACCCAGCACAGTTTGTGTCCATATGCTTAACCTTCGTCTCCTGCAAAAGTAGGGCAGCCTCCTCCACGCTGTTTAGGAGTGGATGTCTTCCTTCCTTTTTGTTTCACAGAAAGAGAGTCTGAGTAGCTGTACAGGTCAAGAGTAACCTTTGTAGCTCTCAGCCAGCTGAAGATAGCCCCAGACTGATAATGCAGCTCATCGCTCACTGCATGAGGGATACTCAGCTGTAGGTCTTGAAGATGAAACTGTCCATGAAACAAAGTCTCTTCATCAATTCTTTTGCCCTCAACATGTATGCAGAATTATATGTTTAACTGGGTTTGAGAATTCTGGTTTTCCCTGGCAGGAGTCAGGCAGCCAACCTGAGCAGACTTAAAAAGAACAAGAGTACCAAGAACAATAAGCCAGAGGGGATCTGCCTGCACATTACTGACAGACTTGTGTAGTCCTGATCTCAGCCTTATCTTTTTCAGATCACTTTGAGAGAGCTTGTATCCTCCTCTGATTTTCTGAACAACTGGCTTTACTCTCCCACAGCCCCTGGAGAAGATGCCATAAAATTCCACAATTTTGTGTTTGCATTCATTTACAACCTTTCTCTCTTCTGCACCTAAATCTGCTCAAGATCTGCTCCAGCTAGCAGATCACCGAACTGGAATCCTCTGAATCAGAGGCTCCACAGCTGCCATTTAACAATACAGGATATTTCCTGAGTATTGCTTCAATGTGAACTAATCTTTCCTGTCCTACTTGCTTCATCAACAGTTCTCTTTTAAATGAAATATGTTCAGACAGTAAAAAGTCACCAGAATTGTTAGATATACACTGTGCATTAATTATCTGAAGCCCTAATATCTGCTCGTATCAAGATAGTACATTATAGGAAAAAGAATGGTCAGGCTGTATCTATGTCTTGCTTTATTTGAAAAAGTGGCAAAAAAGCTGAATAAATGTTTCAGATGTCTTATCCCACAGATTTTTTTAGACCAACAAAGCAATATTATTTCCAGTGGGTGTAGTTTTTTTCCAACAGGTGGAAGATAAGAGGAACTTGAAGGGTTTTGCTTTTTTTTTGTTGTTTTGTTTTCTTTACTCTGTTTTAATAAAATCAGTCGGCATTGACATTAATGGCTTTCTGTGCATAGAATGTCACTGCACATGGATCTACAGAACCAACACATCACATGTATAATTCTAAGGAATTATAAAATAAATAAAATAAACTTTCTTTTTTACTTTTAGAACATTCTCTGTCGTGCAATTTCAATGGGTCAGGGCCAGGAAGCCCATGCAAGGCACCTGCTAAATCAGTGCATGCAAGATGGAGGATGGCTCCTTCTACAGAACTGCCACCTTGGCTTGGAATTTCTTAACGAATTAATGCACACCATCACAACAAAAGAGTCTATAAGTGAAGATTTCAGAGCCTGGATCACTACAGAGGCTCACCCAGAGTTTCCTATTAACCTTTTACAGTCCTCTATAAAATTTACCAATGAACCTCCTCAAGGTAGGAATGACTTCCCTGCCCATTGAAGAGATCGCTGCTGGTCCAGGAAGGTTAGGCAGAAAATAATGTTGGTTTCACTGTGCAGCTACTAGAAGCTGCCAGCCTTGGGCAATACTGACCTGTGTTCCTGGGCATCTCCTGGTGTTCTGGGCCTCCACGCACCTCCTTACACCCAGGATCTTTCCACACTTCCAGGATGTTTCCTCATATTCAGATGTTCATCTCATGCTTTCTGAGCCTCTAAGCCCCCAGCTTTCCTAATATAAGTAGTCCATGTGCAGAAGCACAATATGAGGTCTACATCCCAGTTGGCAGTTTGGACTCATATTTCTGTAATAATAGGAGTGCAAGAAAGACATGGATGGAATGAGTCCAGTGAGAACCCACAAAGATGCTGAAAGGATTGGGGAAGATGCTATGTGAGGAGAGGCCAAGATGACTGTTAAACCTTGAGGAGAGAAGGCGTATCTTATCAATGCCTACAAATTAATAAATATACCCTTTCTTTATATATATATCTGTTGCCACTGGTTTCAGCTGATGATGTTGATAGGAGCTGAGAATTTTTATCCATCCTATTTAAAGCTTCAGACATTTAAACCTCTTATTTCAGTATTTAGCTTCCCTTGAACATTAGTAAGACGTCTACAGAATGTTTGATGTTGTGAAACACATCCTGTTTCAGCATTTATAGTCCATCTCAAGAGTCTGCTGATAAAAATTTCTTACTTCTTCCTCTTCTCCTCTCCCCCTTTTTAATTCAGAGCTCAGCATCTTTTTATTGTACAGTGGTCCCCTCCTAATCGTTCTAAAAGTAACAACCTATAGCTCCAAGAGGCTATTTTAGAAGTCAAGTTATAGTAAATTTGCGACTTGCATTTAGCGGCTGAAAAAATCCCAGTGTAAAAATTTAAGTCAGGATGAAATATAGACAGTTTTGGTTTATTAAGACTGTCCTACCACATTAGTAGCACGATACAATAAGACACTTTTTATTGATTTTGGAACCCTGTTATGGTACCCATTAAATATTTTGAAAAGCTATTTGTTTGAATATTGTTCTACAGATCTTTGTGAAGTATGAACAAAAAAAGCAAAAGTACTTTTATTGTGTCATAGGAGGTAGGACGACTTGGACAATCTTTGCACTGCACTTAAAATCTGCCCTTCTAGACTTGTGTGAAGCTGATTAGGTGGAAAGTATCATAAGAGGGACCTGATGTCAGTAACTCATGCTTGGGTTGTCTGCCCAAGGCAAAAGATGCTTGAGTAGCACTGCCTGAAAACATTTGGGAGCAGTTGTGCTTGTGTGTTCCATGGAAGCTGAGACTGTATCAGTATCAACTGCCTAAAGCTCTTCCTGGGATATGAAATGTCAGGGCTCAAACAAACCTCCCCAAGTATTAATATCTCTACTATGAATTTAGATTCTCATCTCGTCACCTTCATGCCTGTAGGCCAGATGGAGAGCCTGCAGACAGACTTTCAAGATTTTTATAGCAGTCAAATCTAAATAAAATTATCTTAAATAAAACTAAAATCTCATATTATAAGTAAATATCAAAACCATCTCTTGGATACCCAGTGCTATATTTCATATGGTGTTAAGTGTCTTTTTTATCGCCACGTAGTTGCTAAATAGTTATGTTTCTATTTCAGTTGTTATTGGAAGCATTTAGAATATGATTACTTAATTTTAATTCCTTCCAGACTCTTGAAATTAATTTTTTGTGTTATCTACCAATAACAAAACATTATTGAAGTTTGCCTGCTATGACCAGCTGAACAGATAATTGACTCTGAGACATTATTTGAAGGTATAAGTAAGATGATACTGCAAATTGGAATAGAGAATTATGCTTAACAGGAGTTGGACTTATGGATTCCATACATTTTTTTTGCTAATGTATTACATTTTTATACTTACTTTCTAGGTGTGAAAGCTGGTTTAAAACGAACGTACTCAGCTGTTACTCAGGATCTGCTGGGAGTGAGCAAAATGCCACAGTGGAAACCTTTGCTGTATGCTGTAGCATTTCTTCACACAACTGTTCAGGTTTAAAAATATATTTCTTCTCTTCTGTCATAAAGCCATGTTTCATTTATTAATGAACCTTGCTATTAAGTGAAATAGTTTTTAAAGGGAAGTCCCACGTTGGCAAATTAAATAAAATAAGAAAGAGAACAACATATCTCTTTTATTGCAACCCTGTTAGAACTTCCAATTTTGCTCATGTTGGTCCTGTACCTCCAACAGGGATGATATTTCAAAGGAAAAAAGGCACAATCAGGCAGTGATCAATTAAAGTACTCTTCTATTAAAGTCCTCAGCTATGACTGTGTGACCTGTCTTTCAACTAACTGGACTTTTAATAATATTTTAAATCATAAAAGCATATTAAAGAAATTTACAATTTATAGTTTGGAAAACCATAGTCTTGAAATGCTGCATTCACAATAGAGAAGATGTATGAGGGTGAATATAAATCCTTTCTCCTCTGAAACCTGTAGGAGGAAATGAAAGTAGATTTTGGGTCTTGACTTTCAGGACTTCCATTAAAGAAAGTGCTTTATGGATTAACCACAACTTTTCATCATGCTATCGATAGATTTTGCAGTATCCTTAGTTTATATTTGGAGCCTGGTTAATTTAGCTCTGTGGCATCCATGCACTGATATATCGTGGTCTAGCGGAAGCCTTTGGTATGCTTTTCTTTGTATCTCTTTGGTATCACTTCTTTCTTGGTGCAAAAAAATAAAAATTTGGAATTTCCAGATATTGCCCTAATGGCTGTATGCTGCCAGCTGAGCCTGTAAATGATTCACTAAGAAGCAGTTTTCCTCCTTGCATCTGCACCATGCAGACATAGCAGTGATAGGAATATATCTAGTCCATAGGAAGACCCCACACAATGATCATGGCTGATGACTTTGGACACCCTTGCCTCAAACAGTAGCTTAATTTTTGAAATTCAAAAGCTATGGTTCCAGACTCAGAGATTTAAAATATACTTTAAAAAGAGGAGTTTCTTCTCTGTGAAAATGTTAATATTCCTATTCTTTGTACAAATTTAGGTACTAGATAATTACTTAAAATAAAAATAATTAATTAAATAATAATTAATTAAAAAATAAGTGTTTGGCCTTGTCTGTGTTAAATGTATTTTTTTTTAAGTTGAGAGTTTGCAGTTCCAGCTGGACTACTGCATTCTTAACATATTTCATGTATTCTTCTGCACTTAACCTTTCTTCACAATTAATGTCAATCAGTGTTTTACCTTTAATTCCAACTGATTTACAGGAAAGAAGAAAATTTGGCCCATTGGGCTGGAATATTCCTTACGAATTTAATCAGGCAGACTTTGCAGCCAGCGTGCAGTTTGTTCAGAACCATTTGAGTGACGCGGGTGCCAAACACGGGGTGAACTGGAGCTGTGTGCGCTACATGCTTGCAGAGGTGCAGTATGGGGGCCGTGTGACGGATGACCTCGACAAGGCACTGCTGAATACGTACGCAAGAGTCTGGTTTGGAGAGCACATGTTCAGTGAAAAATTCTGTTTCTACAAAGGTTACGTTATTCCAAAAGAGAATACAGTAGAAGACTATCTCCAGTACATAGAGCAGTTGCCAGTGACTGATACACCAGAGGTAAAATATTTTAATATGTTAAAGGGAGTTTTTGTCAGATGAATAATTTAATAAGGTTTTTTTTTCAGAATTGAGTATGCATAGGTCAAGATTAGCAGGCAGACAATTATAGTGGGTATTCAGTGTAGACCTGCTGACTAGGAAGCGGTAGATGAGGCCTTTTTCAAACAATTGAAAAAAGTGTCATATTCAAAGGCCCTGGTCCTTATGGAGGATTTTTAGCAACTCCAATTATCTTCTGGAAGGTTGATACAGCAAGGTTCAATGCTGTATCAATGTGTATATAAACTTGTTCTTTATCAATGTGTATATAAACGTGTTGGAATGCTGTAAAGATGGAGCCGGATCCTCTTTGATAGTATTGAATGAAAGGACAAGATGCAATGGACGAAATAAACAACAGGAAATTCCATCTGAGAACAAGAGAACAATTTTTTAAGTGAAGGTGGTCAAACACTGGAAGAGTTTGCCCAGAGATGTTGTGGAGTCTTGTCTTTGCAGACATTGAAATCCCAACTGGACACTGTCCTGGACAGCCTGCTCTATCTGCCACTGCTTGAGCAAGTGATTTGGATTAGATGACCCTCAGAGGTCCCTTCCAAACCAAACTATTTTATGGTTTCACAATTCTGTATGGGATTGAGCAGACACGCAATCTGAGAAATAATGAAAGTAAAGAATCCCTGTGGTCTCATGTTCCAGGTTATAATTGGGAGTTGATTCCATTTTGACAACAGAAAGATATTGCCATGAATTGATGGGGTAGGGTGCAGGGTAGCTCCAGGCTGTAACCAGTTTTACATGACCCAATGTGTGCATATCACAGTGATCGGAGGATGGTGGCTTTCTGCTCCCTCCAGTACAGACACACATGATGGAGTTAGTTAAAACTGGAACCTAAGAGAATGCTCTGGAAAATTGAAACAGAAGTGAATGATCTGAATTTCTGTCTCATTTCTATTAAGTTGATAAATGCCATTGGAAATAAGTTCTATTAAAATTAAATAGACGAAGTGGAACAGAAAAAACTGGTTTTCACTCACGGATAATGTGCTTGCTGAGAGGGTGACAAGTTTCCAAAGTTATAAAATAAGCTTGGAAAGTTCTGAATCTCTGAAGACAGTGAAAGCAGAATGCAAAGGTATTTGTGCCAGCAATGATGCAATTTTTCAAAGTCACTGTAAATGCAGACATGGTAATTCATCAGTGGGATCCATTTGAGCCCAGCTGATGAAATGGTTCCTATCAGTGTTTGAACCTTGGCTCTGTCAGATTTCAGATGCTGCTTTCAAGGATCTTCTTTTTTAAGCACTTGGGAACCTATCTCATAATGCTACAATGTATTTTTAAAGTGTTTTGATTCCTGTAAACAATCTGTATGTATGGTTTGAGGTAGGGGAATTTTACCTTTGGCTTTTATTTAAATAGAAGCAAGTCCAGGAATGCAAACATCTTTTTGTCCTTCTTCTGTCATTCCAAAATCTGTCAAAATTGCTCATGAAAACCTCTAACCTTTTGAATCTCCCAATCTTCTTCATTTCACAAAGGATACTGTGCTAGTCCAAAACAGTGTATCCTTGATTATTCCTTTTCCATTTTTAGTTAAGAAAGACTGGGTCAGTCTGCTTGTAGTGTCCTTGCTTCTTTGATGAAATTCCATCCTCTGAGCAGGATGAACACTGTCTTCAGAGAAGGGCAATTGAACTCAGTGTATTGGGTTAGCATGGAAAGGTTTCAGTAGCAGGGGGCTAAGGAGTGGCTTCTGTGAGAAGCTGGCAGAAGCTTCCCCATGTGCGACAGGGCCGGTGTCAGGTGGCTCCAAGACAGACCCACTGCTAGCCAAGGCCGAGCCCATCAGCAACGGTGGCAGTGCCCCTGGGATAACATATTTATGAAGGATAAAAAGCTGCATGTGCACCTTCAGTCAGAGAGAGCAATGAGAATATGTGAGAGGAACAACTCTACATTTGCCAAGGTCAGTGAAGAATGAGGGGCAGGAGGTGCTCCAGGTGCAGGAGCACAGATTCCCCGGCAGCCCATGGAGGACCCCACCCTGGAGCAGGTGGATGCCTGAAGGAGGCTGCGACCTTGTGGGAAGTCCATGCTGGAACAGGTTCCTTCAAGATCTGTGGCCCCATGGGGAGAGGAGTCCATGATGGAGCAGATTTTCTGTCCAAAGTTACGACCCCACAGATGACCCATGCTGAAGCAGTCTGTTCCTGGAGGTCTGCACCCTGTGGAAGGAACCCACACTGGAGCAGTTCAGAAGGAACTGCAGCCCATTGGAGAAATTTGTGAAGGAGAGTCTTACAGCGGAGGGATTCCATGCTGGAGCAGGAGTAGAGTGGGAGGTGTCCTGCTCCTGAGGAGGAAGGAGTCGGAGAAAATATGTGATGAACGAACCACAAATCCTGTTCCCTTCCTTGTGCTTCTGTGGAAGGGAAGAAGTGGAGAATTTGGGAATGAAGTCCAAGAAGAAGGGAGGGGTAGAGGGAAGATGTTTTTAGGATTTGGTTTTATTTCTTCAGATTCTACTCTGATTTGATTGGAAATCAATTCAATTGATTTCCCCAAGTCAAGTCTGTTTTGCCTGTGATGATAACTGGAGATTGATCTCGCCCTGTTCTTGTCTCAGACCACGGACTTTGTGTTGTAACTTCTCTCCCCTGTCCACTTGAGGAGGGGATGATAGAGGAGTGATTTCAGAGGAGTGTAGAACCTTAGCAATTGGTTTTGATGATTCACAAGACTGGAAAACCCTGAAAGACAGATTCCAACATTCTCTTTTTAAATAACGTTCCCAGAGATTTTGGATCAATAAGAATGAGAGATTTGGGTCCTTGATTAGGAGGATATTCAGAAAACTGGTCCACACACTGGTTTCTTTTTTCTTCTTCATACATCACTTGCTTAAAACCAGAGCTGTCTCCCTGTCTTTTTTAATATTGCTCCAGTGTTTAAGTTAGGCCTTGGACTAAGGCTCCATTCACAGATACAACAGATATTCTTCATGGTGCTAACTTGGGCTATAATATTGCTACAAAATCTGCTAGAGCAAAACCAAACAAATAAGCCCTCACTGTGCAAGAGGAAAAGCAGAAAAGAATGTGTCTTCAAATGTGTATTTCCTTCCACACAGAATATGAATGTAATAAAGTGCATTGTTATTTTCACCTTTTACAGCTCTAAATATTCAGTTTGAGTAAACCACTATTTGCAAAACATTAAATCTTATCTGGAATTTACCTGCACACTATTATAGTCACACCCTCACTCAAATGTGGTATTAGGTCTGTACTTTGTGCTGTTGTAAGGATAAGATTCCCAAGTGATAGAAATCAGTGCAGCCTTGTTGGCTTTGGCAATGGTGCAGCCACTCATCCCTTGTCCCTGAATTTCTAGATTTACAAGTATAACAATATTAAGTGGCTCTTTTACTTCTGTCCTCAGAGTATGTAAATACTGGTTTCTAGAGGTGTCTTCTTGCAATATGCTGATTCTAATGTAAAATATAAAAACTGAATACATGAAAAATGAGAAACAGAAGATTGCTTGGCTTTTGTGCTCAGCTTGAGGCCAAGCCTTCCTCATTGTCAGATCAGTGGTTCAAAGTTTGTAAGAGATATGTAATAGCTATAATTAAATGAGGGCTGGTGAAATAAGTCACAGTACATACAATTCCTCCTGGAGAAGAGTTGCAATTGTCAATCTGACAATTATAGACTTGCTGGTCTTTCAGTGGATATTTCTGAAAAAGCTATTATCATTAAAAGGGCAGCTTTACAGTAATTCTGTGCTAGCTGTATCTTAAATAAAATTCCATTTCAGGAGAAGGAGAAGTAAGGAGGGGAAAGCTTCAACCAAAAATAGCTAAACCATAAAATATCCTAAATATATCACCATGTTTAGGTACTTTAGATGCGGGCATTATTTTATTCACCATGCAACATGCCTTATAAGCCTAAGAGTCTGAGTAAAACATGTTAGAAATGTTGATTAGTTGGATAATTAGTGGCATCTACTTGAGCTGGTACAACAGCAATAGACCCATAGAGACAAAGAACTAATGCTAAGGGGTCAGTGTCCACATATGACATTTCCAACAAGCTCTAGTCTGAACCAAAGGAAAGGAATCTGTTCTCACCCCTTGATAGCATTCCACAGCATGATGCATGTGGAGATGATGAGATCAGTTAAAAAACCCTCTACTGATATGAAAGAGAAAACACTATTGCATATGCAGCCAATGTTAATGTTTTTGTGTAATTCGGGTTTGCTCCTTGGCCATTTAAATTGAAGAACTTCCACTGGCCTGTTCATATCTATTGTTTTATTTAGCTGAGAATTTTCTTCCTTGTTTATCCATTTTTCATGCATTCTTTCACTTATATACTTTTAGAAGAAAAATCACTTTCCCCCCCCCCCCATTTTTATACCTTTTACTTTAAGGTATTTGGACTTCACCCAAATGCAGATATAACTTACCAGACCAACCTGGCAAATGAGACATTTAGTACCATAGTGAGCATCCAGCCCAAAGACAGCAGTACTGGAGGGGGAGAAACCCGAGAAGCAGTGGTGCAGCGTCTTGCTGATGAGATGCTGGAGAAGTTACCTCCAGATTACAACCCTCAGGAGGTATGTGCTACTTTGTAAAACAGATGTTTTATGTATGCATGTATATACATTCGTGTTTTATAAGTTCTATTGTGCTTGAATTTAACTGGCATGAGTTTTAAAAAGCTCTTAAAATTATGCATAGGGGTTTATAAGTCTGTTTTGGTTTATTATCTAAAATATTCCCACATAGGAAATACATATTTGAAATGCCACAGTCCACTTAATCAGTCACCTTAACTCAGAAGACCCACTGAAGGCTTAGGAAAGTTCTTGCTTTCCTTAGTAGCTTACAGAAGGAGCCTGGTGCCTCTTTCTGAAGGACTGGTAGTCCTATAGTGGTCACAGCATTCAATTTACCTACTCCCATTACGACACCACCATGATGAAGAGTGAATTTTATCACTGATCTTTTCGTGCTCCAGATTTTTTGGGGTCTGAGCCATAAGAGGTATCTTTGTCAATCTTTCCTGGCATTTTTAATTAACAGTCCCATTAAATGGGAAAATTGAGCATAGATATACTTGCATCAGTTTATAGGTAGATTCTGCTGTCTTGCCAAGTGTTTCATGAACAGTAGATGTTGAAAACCTATCATTTCCATGACTTTATTTTTTACAATTATGTTTTGCATTGATAGTGCCTGTGGTTGTAGTTCAAGCTTGTAAAATGCTCAGTATGAATTACAACTTGCTATGGATGCTTTATTTTCTGCTCTGGCCAACTTAGAATGTCCACCTAAGTACATAACTAATAGTCTTGGGGCCCTAGCAGTATTTCCTTTCTTCCCTTCTACTATTAATCTCAGATTTAATATGTCTTGTATAAATAGCCACTCTTGTACTGTCATAATTCAACTTGGAACTTCTCTTTTCATTCCCCTGTTGTCAAGCTACTTACAGTATGCAACATTTTTTGGTGACATTTCCTACCATCTATCTCCATATTGTTATTTTTCCATCCATCCCTGCTTGCGTCTCTCCTTTTTTGTCACCTTCTTATTGAGTGAGTCTTAATGATAGCATATAAATAATTTTTCTGTAGAATGATGGATTAAGAATGGACTCCATTTTCTAGTTTTTGTATTATTTTTTAATAGTGAATAAATATCAGAAATAGAAAATAAAATTAAATCTAGTAAGTGTAGTAATAATTCATAATTTAATAAATATAATAATTTTCATGTTGGATCTACAACTATCATTTACACCTTAAATTGTTCTCAGTCCCCTTCCCTTATTCTTCCAATCAGAGTAAAGGTTTTTTATGGAATTAAATTCTTCTAGTTTCATTCCTCTCCTTAATTTTTTTCCAATTTACTGTAGCAGTAAAATACTGAATGCTTGGATAGCACGTATGCTTTTGTCATATTGGTAATATGTGTATTGAGCTAAGTTTTTACAATATACTTGCTAAATCCTCCAAAGGACTATTTCTTCATTCCCCTGTTAACCTGCCAACTTTTTCCTCCTAAAGAATTTGTAATACTTAGAAAACATCTGTAGTACTTACTGCACTTTTCATTGTAACTAGAGGCTAGTCTTAACCTCAGGTTTTACCCTTGGGAAATCTGTGCAGTAGCTTTTAGTAATGTAAAAAGCACACACACTTGTTTAATCCAAATTTCACTTCAAAATGGTTTGAACAAATACTGTTTTTCTCTGGCATTTCTTCTGTTTAATCTTAGGCTCATTCACTTTCCTTCTTGGTTTATTCACTGAGGTTATGCACACAAACCACATGTAGGGGATGCCTCCCCTTTCCAGTCACTTCATCAAGTCTTAGCTTTGGAGACCACCACTTTTGGAGCCAGGGACTGTAATTAAGGGCAAAGGGTCTGAAATGTTTTTTTGGACATTCTGTCCTTCACTCTTAACTTGTCTCTCTCTATTTTACTGCTGTTGGGTATAATACATACTGTTTCATGGGACCGTACTGAAAAAAATCACCACCAATTGTTTCCATTTCTCTTTCACTCTCATCATCAAGCAGTATGACAAACTATTATCTTTTCTCATGATCTGCCAATCATACATGAGGGGTTTTATTTTCTTATAAGCAATCATCATTACAATGGTGCTCAGAATTGACATTTCTTTGCTTCAGTACTGTTTCTCTTACATTTCTGTGAGCTTTAAAAGAAACTTATTTTGCTTTAATTTGTTTGACAGCTGTCCTCTTATGGTTCAGCCAAGGAGATTTGAGTGTACAGGGGATGTGCACTTGGATCTACTGTTTTCTTCTGTATTTCTTCTAGATACATTCTGAGTTCTGTTAGTGTAGATACCACCTCTTCCTGGGGATACCTAGTTTTCTGAGGCTCTGTGCACCTTGATCCGTGAATTACACTTCACTTTGATTAATCATACTACTCTATTTACGTGCCTTTTCTTCAGTCCACACTACTGATGGATGACACGGTACTTTTCCATAGAAACATCCAAAAATTATGCTTTGTTTCTGTAACATGGTAGTCCTTCCTTTGCTCTGATCATCTAGAGAATATCCTCTGTTCATTTTCCAAGAGTTTTTTATTGCTAATAATGTATTCCTCTGTATATCTCATTGCCTGTCTCAGCTGCTCTACAACTTCTACAAATTTTACTTTTGTAGTGTTATGAGATTTAGTGTTGTTTCTTCTGGACCCTGACTTTTCAATATGTCTTTCTTTAGTCTGCTTAGTGAATTTACCCTTTGTCTCTTCCTCTACATTTTAGAACTTGTCTCATTCTCTACATCTTAGAACTTGATTTGGTCTTTACAATTTCTTTCTTTGCTGTAGGGGAATTTCCCTTTTCTGCCATTACTGTCCAGTTCCACATCTTATGTGTTGCTTGTGTGCCATGAGTGTGGCCACATTTACACAATAAGAAAACAAAATCTATATCAAATGTGTTTCTCACCTGAAATGTCACTTCATTATTCTGGAACCTCTTAGAAAGCACGGATATGGCTGGAGTGAGCTATGAAGAAAACTCAATTTTTAAACACAAGTTTTCATAAACTGAAAAAAGCCCCATACCCAAATGACTAAAATACCAAACCAGAAAAATAATATTATACTTACTAACATATAACCAAGAATTTCATAAATCAGAGCAGAAAATAAAAGACAGTTTTGGTATTCTCTGAGGGAAGAAGTAACAGAGTTTGACAGAAGCTACAATATGGCAAATTAAATTATGCTTGCAAGGATAAGGAGTGAAATGGATTAAGTAATTACTTCCTGCAATGTCTGAGAAAAAAAAGAGAATGAGATGAGTTCTGTTTTTTGTCAATTTAAGTCAACACTTGGTCATACAGGACATTGTTACATACTAATCAGTTTAATAAATCTGAAATAAATAAAAACAATATCCTAAATTGTAAGAGACTGAGGGAATGTGTCAGAAAAAGAGTTTATATGCATGCCTCATTGGAAAAGAGCATTAAAAAGAGTAAACTACAGTAAAAAGTAAAAACTACATTCATTAGTCCTAGCAGTGCACCTTGGGTTTGCTTTTAGACTAATATTGTGCTCCAGTAATGCCATGACATGTTAGTCTTTGAAAACCTAGGTTTAAAGATACTATCAGTGGAGAAAAAGACCAAAAAATTTGGAAACAATGAAGGGAATTAAAATCAAATTCTCTTCAGGGAAAGTGGCAGGTGCCTTTGCTACCTTTGATCAGTTCTTGTGGCTCCCTTTAGAAAGTGTGGAGTGAATTTGCACAGAGCTACAACCCCAGCAGACTGGGTTAGGGACAGATGATACCAAAACCAATTATTTGCTGACATTCAGAGCTCCGGATTGTATTTTCTCTTGAGGCATTGTGAATCCAGAGAAATTTCAGGCTGTTGCAGAGAGGCCTTCATTTCTCAATTATTAGCCTTTGGCAATGACTTCAGTCTCAACAACTTTCAAAACAGGGCAACCATTTTACCCCATGATATATGCTGCTTCTTTTGTTGTGTTCTTGTAATGCTTCTCACCAGTCCAGTAACTTACCCAAAAGAGCAGAAACAAAATGAGCCACCTTTGCATGCTTTCTCAGCCTGGGGTTTGACACAGGTGATGGAAAAGCAAAATAACCCTTCATCCTGACCTGAAACTGTCCTCATTTCTTTCTGAGTAAGGATTCTGCTTTCATGACCCCTTTTGCTTCTGGGTCTCGCCTCACAGGTTACAGAGAGATTAGTGGTAAAATGAGTAGGTCCAGTCAGTCCATGTGAGTGAAGACAGGTGCAAGAATAAATGTCAGCCTGTCACACAGAGAAGTTTACAATGAAAATGATCCTTGCATCTTGAAAAACAGCTTTCTAGGGAATAGCAAGTAGCAGTGGTTTCTTTCCTTAATATTTTTTTAGTATTGATTTAGCTGTAATTCCTCTAAGGCTATGGCTACATTAACAAGAACTGCATGGAAATAGGAATTTGTCTGATGACCCCAGGCCTTCATTAGATGTTTTGCTGGGGAATTTGCCTTGGTCTAACTCTAGTCTGGGCCTGTAGGCTGAACCCATTAGTAATTGAAGTACCTTAGAGTCCCTGAAGCACACCTTTTGGGTTAGTTTAATTTGAAGCTAAGACCTTTGTGTGCCTGGAAGCTAGTTTTCAGTGCAGGCTTTTTTGCTACAAAAAAAACCCCAAAATAAAAAATGCAGAGTTTGAACTGAAACACTGACATAGATGATTCTGTGATGAGTCTCTGGTTTACTTCTCAGCGCTATCACATATGGTGGTCATCCAGCTCTAGAGTTTCTTCTATTTTCTACATATTTTACTGTCTGCTTCCTTATGTGCAAGGAAGGGGTCCTTGACATCCCTTGAAAAGAGCTTTGGCTTATCCATCTGCAGAGTGATGGACTTCCCATTTCTGCTGACAAAGAATGTAGCAAGTAACTACATCTGTTTGAAAATAATAGCATTTACTGAAAACCATAGGCAGTCACTACTGCAGTAACTTGATCAATGATCATGGCATGAGTTCAGCAACCTCTTTTCTACTGATAGTCCTATAAAGTATGTGCTGACAAAGAAACTGGTGACCTGAAGACAGTTAAAAAATATGAATAAAGAAATCTCACACAGTAGAGATAGGCATTGCAAAATCATATAAGCAAAGCTATTAAGATTCTGATTGTAGTAGCTCCTTTCTTAAATCACATTGTTTTGTGTTAGATGATAGCTGTTTACATAATGAAAAGGGGATATTCTAAGTGGGCTTTATGGAATTAGTATATTAATCTCAAAAAAGCTATTTTGGTTAATGAGTTTAGTATTTTCAGGGTTTTTTTCTGAGAGTCGGTATCCATATCTTTATGTGATAATAAATACAGCACTGGATGTAAGACATCTGATTGCTTGATAAGAAGAATTCTAATACAAAACTAGTTAATCATACTTCAGTGCTTGTATTTGAAACATAGCAGCAAAAATTCCAAGAAATGCACTGTGTTATACCCAGTAAATCTCACCATAGATCAGGGCTGATTTGTATACAATAAAGTAAGAAATATGTAATGTTTTTTTCAGTTTTGATATCTGGTTACGCTTGGTGCTCCAGACTGAGTGCTGTGAGCATATATAGGTTGGATTAACAAATTTCTGCTTTATTGGTTGGCTCCATTATTCAAAATATTATGGGTGTTTCTGTAGGTATGTGAAAGTAAATCAGAAGAATGTGTAAGTCCTGAGAATTCACTAGTTAAATTGTTCAGTAGTTGTACTAGTCAAATCAGCACTGTAATATTTTAGAATCTTTATTTCATGTCCTCTTTGTAGATTCATAAACATTAATATTTTGCAAAATAACTCCTTTAATAACATCTTCTACACAATTTTTCCTCAAATGGGAAAATTCTTCCTCTAAACAATCCCCAAAAGGAACACATGCTTTGTAGACTAGAAGTAAAAAGTGTGTTTCTTATTTAAAGGATAAAATGCATAGACTATATTCTGAAGAATTCCTTTCTTATTAGTGGCATGCACTAGACTTCTAAGTATTCTGAAAAAAAAAAATCAAGCGTTTTTACTTTTTGTCAAGAAGCAAAATTACCAATTCCTGTGAATTTTTCAGAAAGCAAAGTTTTCCCTGGATTTTGTATGAAATAATCAGAATACTTCATTGTGTGGGTGATCCAAAAACTTTATTGCCTCGGGTCTAGTCTTGTAATAGCTGATTTTATTATTTTTTTCTTTCTCTTTCACAGGCAGGACGCATTAACTCAGTCTGTAAAATGTACTGTCACACTGCAAAGCATTAGCATAATTGGCTGGCACCTATTTCTTGGACATTCTGTCTGACAAACCCACGGGTCCTTGTGATTAAAATATGATGTATAACCTTGCTGATAGCTGTCTCCCAAGGAGGATAGCATAGAAAGTTGAGAAAGCGTATTTTACTGGGCTTAGAGTTGAAATTTAAGATTTGGAAAATGCCAAAGCATTTGCATATTTATACTAGTAATTATAACTACTCATCTGCTGTATGATATTCATCTTGCAGAAATTTGCTATTCATGGTGATAATTAAATCTTTAGTAACATTTATTATTTGTATAAAGTGTATAGTATACATAATAATGTATA
>WAAE01001290.1:0-26468 GCA_013400495.1 Nicator chloris
AAATACACACAATAGCCAGTTGTTATACCAATGCATTAAAGTGGGTAAAATATTTGTTTCCTCTGCTCCCTATTCTACCAGCACAAGAGCAGGTATGGACAGCCAGGATGTTCCTAAAATATAGATATTCTCACTTTCTGCATGCTGGTATCACCTATAGCCCCTCTGTGCTGACTGATACCTGAAGGGCAGCCTTCTCTTTTAGAGGCCCAGACTGAGTTTACACCATATGCTTAATCCTGGGAGGGGATTGTACCCAGCACATCAAAGAGCAGAATCAAGCCAATAATGTCTTCCACAGGACAGTTGGACATCCTCCCAGCCACAGGAGGGCTGGAGCTGCACACAGCTTAAAACAGCTCTTCATAACACCATGAAGTAATTAACTACTTGAATATCTCCCATTTTCCTCTCCTCAGAACACATCTTGTATGAGCTGGAAAGTACAAATAAAGTCTACTTTATGATTAAAGGGAGGATTTAAAAAAAAAGTTCTTTATGAAAGCAGGTATTCTATTTATCCATGCATATTAAATATAGCCTTTCCAAAGAAAACATCCTAGCACTAGAAGAAGAATATCATCAATAACACCTGCACCACAGAGCTTAAAATCAGCTCATATGCCACTATAGTGAGCATAGTTGGTTTTATTATTGTTGCTTAAATATCATGATAACCAATTTAGGGATTGCCATAAACACCATATTGTATTATTCTGAGGCTTTGTTAAGAGCAAAGAATGTGTGACCAAATCAAAGGCTTCACTAAAGCTAATAAACACAGCTTCAGTCATATATGTGGCCTTTACCCACAGCTTGATTAATATAACATTTAACCTAGAATAAGGCTGAGGTTATGGAGAGCTTTAAACAGAAACCAGATTTGAAATAGGGAAAGGTGAGGGGAGTAATGCATTTAGATTAGTAAAGCCATTGATCTTTCCACGCACCAAACATTTGGAAATGTTAGTTAATAGCATTAAAGCAGTTGAAAACCTGTGATTACATAAATCCAAGAAAACACCACCTTTCTGGTACACAAAAAGTCTTCCAAATTGTTCAGTTTCAGCAAGCATTGAGACATGTTGAACGAATCATGAAAGAAAATGATTGCAGATTTGAACTGTAAAAAGGGGATTTTATCCACCCATCTCTTCAAAGGGTAATTAATTGTTTTCAGTACTTTATTTAAATGTGTAATTTCAAAAGAGGAGAAGTTGATTATTGATTTTAAAAAAACAACAAACTACAACAAATTAGATTAACTTGACTTCTCCAAGGTCAGAAGGTTTCTAAATCTGTTAACAGGCCAGGTGATGATTATTTAATGCCCTAACTATTTGTTATGTCTGTTACAATTTAACCCAAATCTTTATTTCATTAAAACGAGTTGTTCTAGCTCTGCTAAAAAGTCCTTTCATTCCCTTCCAAATGCTCTCAGATTCCTCAGCCCTTTTTAGTACGTTAATCTAAATAAAACACAATTGCTGCTTTTCTCAGCTCGTCTTCATTTCCATTTCAAAGTTGAGTATAGTACCTGGATCAGCAACATATCTGTTATGTCTCTTATTTTTACAGTTTCTTTTCTCCCTACTGAGATACTTCAACCTGTCATGGGTCATTCGAGGATAACAGCTCCCTGCTTTAAACTGACTAGTTCCTTAAAATCTGAACTGACTGGGGATGATCATCATCCACAAGTTAAGTAGATGCCTCCATAGTGAGTAGCTATTAGTATGCCAATTAGCTCGAGGTTGTAGAATGGCTGTGTGATTGTAAGGCAAAGATTTTCCCACTAAAACAGCAGCTCCCAAAATTGCCATAAGAAAAATTGCTTCTGGTGGAAAATTTCTGTCCTCCAGATACAGGTGAAGTTAGAAGGAGGCTTTAAAGCAAGTCAATCAAAGAAATTTGTAATGGATAGTGGGGGGTATATGGCATTTACCAAAAAGCTTGAATATGGTGTTTCAGGACCAGTGAAGAATAATGAACTACTGGGCCAAAGGGAGATCCTGAGAATGCACAGGCAAGACAGGAGGAACCTGGCAGGAGTGGGGCAACTGTGGTTCTTGGAAGGCCAAAACAGGTATATTTATCCTCAAGTGCCCTCTTCATTTGCAGGTACCTGAAGACACCCAAGAAGGGATACGCTTACTTGTGTGTGCAATGCAAACACTGCACCCAGTCACCCACATGCTTTGGCATAACCTGAATGGCTTTTTAGACAGGCATTTGTAAAGCTCACTGACTAGGATTATGAAAAGTTATTGAAAATCATAATTCAGATGCAATTGAATGGGTAATAACAGTCAAAGAATTCATGTGGGATTTAAACATATATTATAATATCCACTCAAATTTGTTGACCTGGCTGGAGATATAATTTGGGGGATTGATTTTTTTCTTATGTCCTTCTGCCACTAACTACTCATCTATTTGGTACACAAGAAAAGAGTAACTAAAGAAAGGCAAAATCCATGCTTTCAGTCAAATCCAAATCTCACTGGACAGATTTTATTGCTAATGGGAGCCAGCGTACATAGTGCTCCAAGAAAATATTAGAAATTTATTGAAAGCATCTCCTCAGAGTTGAAAGCAGAAAATACTTAATCAATCCTGACAATCAAAGGATGACCTAGTGGAAACTTACACACAATTCATTCCAGCAAAGAAAAGATGGGTGGGCGAGTCCTCTTAACTTGCAGTGATTTATTTCATATGTTTTTCTATGTGCATGGCCCCATTCGGGTTTCTTATTGTACCTGTTGACACACTGGTACACAGATCATCCCAAATTATTTTCTTTGTTCTCCTCTTCAAGTGATTCTGGTAGAAAAGCAAACCCAGGAAGTTCAAATGAAGATGCCAGTATTTCACACACACTTGTGTCCCAGATTTGGATGAAAAAATGAAATAGCACAGCTTTGGGGAAGTGGGAAGTGGAATGAAAACAAACAGTTAAAGTAGGTATGAAAATGTTGGAATATTCAATTAGAACATTTCAATGCAAATGACTCTTCCTCATTTCCAAGATACGTTAAGAGTGAGAGTACTTCAGGAATTTCCCAGGGTTTCTCAAATCCCACATCGTCCTGTGCTTCTTATGTTTATACACAGAAGGTTACAATACATCCAAAGTACCACAGCAGCCAGATGCAAGTTTGTCCAAGCCTTTGCCAGACTTCTGAAAAGTACTTCTCTGATCATCTAACACTTTACTCAGTACCCAGCTGTGTCCACATATTTTCTTTCAGGTTTTCTTCTCCTAGGAGTCTTTTTTTCCTGTTGTTTCCTGATCAGCTTTCCCTATCTTTCCCATTCTTATTCCTCCCAAAGTATCCTGTTTGCTACCCAAAGAGGTGAGCTATAGCCACCCCATGAACTGTATGTTTGAAAGGACAAAATAAATAGCAATGATGGAATGACCTGGGTCTACAGGACATTATGGAGACTCCTACTAAGTCTTTCCTTACTGTGCACTTGTAGAGTTGCTCAAGGCAGCTCTGGAACATCAGTTCCCACTGTCATTTGTCTTCCAGCCATCCCACAGAGACTGGCAGCTTAAAGGTTTTCTCTTAGGCCTTCAGTTTACCCATGGTCCACCAAACACTGTCATCCTTAAATCCCCTGGTGAGAACACTGCTCAACAAGAAGCCCTACTGAAATGAACTGTGTGATGTCCCTGTAGATATATTCTTATATACCATGATTGCTGTAGCAGCATTAGCCTGGCTGCTGCTGAACTATACCTTTCTATAGCACAGGAGTCTATCCCATCCATGATTTTTATTCCCAAAGGTGTTTAAGTCACTTCCATTTCCACTTATGTTAAAATATTAAAGTACTGATAATTCTTATCATAAACCCAAAATCACTATTTAAAAATATGTAATGTATATGCATGGATTTTCAATGGATCGGGAAAATTAGCAGTGCAATCTCCTTGACCTTCTGAGACAGTTTGGTTCCTGAGAATATAATTCCAAATCATTAACCTCAACTACCTAAGTGCCATGAACTTCAACAGGATTAAGTCTTAAAAAAAAATCAAAAGTCCTATTTCACATATTGCTTAGAGAGAGATGTATATAATTTAGTCTGAAAAAGAGCTTTAAGGTACAGCTATAAAAATGTTGGGAGTGTGTGAATGTTCATATGTCTCTAAATAAGAAAAAAAATTTAATTATATATTCAGAGGAAAAAATTAATATGCAATGATGAAAAGCACTACAAAATTCTGCACGTCAGAATAATCACAGTGATAGGGAAGGTGGGAAGGTATTCTTTGAGAAATAGGATGCTAATGGTAATTAAAGTCCCATTGAAGACACGGTGCATCAAATAGCACACTAAAGGTTTTATATTCAATCACCATACCTCAACTTTGTTATTCCCTGGCTTATGAATGACTAAATGGGCAAGCTTCATACCTTATACACTGCTCTAATGCTATTTTCCAAGGGTATTTATAATAGACTTGGCATTGTCATGCAACAATCTACTAATGTTGTGTGCTAGCCTGTTTACAGAGATGCTTTTTGTATGACTACACTGGCCTAACTCACCGAGCATCAGCCTGGAAAAAACCCTAATACTTACAAATCTTTAAGAGGTTCAGCCAGAACTGATAGCTTTGATGACGGTTCCATCTCTGGCTCTGTCTGAGAGCACTCAAGGACCCATCCAAGCAGCCATCCAAGGACAGAAGAACAAAGGATGCTAGCAACATTTCATAAGAGTGCTTCCAGAGAGAGTGAGCTGTTGCTTGGGAGAAACAACGGAGGAGCAGAAAATCTTTGGCACATCTCGATTTCAGCCTGCTGGCCTAACAAACATGGTACAACTGAAGGGCTCTAGATAAATTAGACAGGTGGAAATCCACTGTTTTATTTTAATTTCCTTTGGCTACTACCTTTGTGTCTACTCTTAAACAGCTAATAGTGAAGCTTTCCTTAAATTGGTTCTGTGTCACAAAGTCCTGTTGCAGGATGGCAACCTGCTCCACCATCGTACATGCCACAGCAGCAGGTTGGACTCACAGATATAGGAATGACGTATTTAAAATAAGAGTGAATGCAATTACATTGTAAAAGCAAAGAGTCACATAAACCCTGACTGGGTTATAAAGTAGCTGCTGTATATTTTATTTTCTCCTGCTTCTGACCCAGATGCTCTCATCTTACCAAAATAAAGCTGTGCAATGGGATGCACTTGTAAAAGAGCAAGTTCTAGTCATAAAATCTGTGTCTGCACTTCACTGCTGAAACCTGAGCACATTTGCCTCTCTGACTACCTTGTCGGGAATATGAATCACAGAACAGGAGTGGCTTACGCTGAGGTTCACACGTATAACTCATTTTGTGGCCACAAGTATGTGCCACATATGGGCAATACAATAGGGGCCTGTATTTGGCAGGCACAAATTGACAGCCCCTAACAATTGTGGGCCCTTTTATCTATCAGTTTCCATGCCATGCACGGGCCACATGGGAGCTGGCTCCTGACCAGCCCACTTGCAGCTCAGCTGAAGTGTGTCACGTCTTTTGTCTACCCTCCTGTGCAGAAAGCACAGGATTGCAACAGCTCAACAGAGAGTTGGAGCTGACCATTTTTCCAAAAACAGACCTCCCAGACACAGTCCTGTTTTCAGAAAATGCCTTCTTTTTTTTCCTCCTCTTGCACACAGACAGCTATAGGTAAGTAATGAAAGAGCATTGGCAGGACACACAGATAATTAAATATTTCATCATTCTTCTGATTTCAAAGCTCGCAACAAGAAGAGGTTACAGAGGGTTTTATGTAAAATACTTCAGATGGAGTCTAGCTGTAGAAGAAAATACTGGGATGGATCCAGATACAGATGTGCTATCTACCCAGAAACTATTTGGCAAGTCAGTGAACTGTGATATTGTAAGAAAGTCTGGGCTTCAGTACAAGTTTTCAAAAGAGTGCCTGTTGGCTGAGCTATCATAGTAAAGCTGTTTATTGGCAGAGAAGTTATATGGGAAGCTGAAACGAAGACCCTGCTTCTTTTCCCACTGTGATTTTTTTTCTCACCACAATTAATTTATTATAGGTGGTTCAGTCCAGACCTTCTGCATAGTGGTTGAGGGACAAAGTCTAGACATAATTTATTGGCCAGTGCCTGGTGAAAACAGAGTTGCAGAATGCACATTTTCCCTCTCTTTTTCTTTTTTCTTTTGCCAGACATATCAAGTATGCTGTATGCTAATTGTCTGGTATGTGAGACCAAAAGGACTGAGGGAGGTTTTCCCTTTGCTAGGACTGTCCTCTACCACATCACAATTTTTTTCCATCATGCTAAACAGTAAATATCAAAGTAAACAATATCAGCAGTAAAACTTTGTTTACTTGGCATGTTTTTATCTGCCTTTCACATGGGCCCATAAAAACAAGCCGAGGTTTTCATCAGGTCCCTCCATTTCACATTTCCTGTTAGCTGGCTAGATGCTTTTTATAACCACTTTACACACTGACAAAGTGCAGAGCAGTTATATCCGTGATCACAAGATATCAATGGCAAATTCAAGAACAGAAACCCAAAAATCTACCTTTGTTATACAGGGAAAAAATGTGACATTGCAGAGGAAAAACAGAGTAGTGAAAAACGTGGTATGGAAACAAGTCAGGAACAGCAGAAGCTTGTCAGGTAGAGGGTCCATTTCCCATCTTCAGAATGCTTTACAAATATTGATTTGTCAATTTGCTAAACAATCTTTAAAAGAAGGCCTGGTACAGGTTTGTGCTGAGTGGCAAGACTGTTGGGATGGACAGTCTGCTCTGGATGTGCCAGTCAAAGCAGCAGCAGATGAAATTAGGCCTAAGCTTTACTGTATCCCAGGGACATACTGCAGCAGATGAGATAATTCTGCTTGCTCTGGGGATGGAAAGGCCCTCTGGGACTGGGAAGCCTTGTCTTCCCAGCTGCCACCAACATAGAGGTCCATGCCAGGTCCACATTCACACTGAGCTCTGGGGACATGGCAGAGATCAAGGGGATGTGTCCCACAGTCTGGAAGTAAATTCAAATTCATTCCCTGGAATACATCTGCCTGGTTAGTCCACAGGCAACACAGCTTTGAGTCAGAGCAGTGATGTCTGTTGCTTTTACTCCTAGCCCAAGCAGGCACTGGGGCTCTCACTGAGGGTGTGAAGGGAGCACAGGTGTTACTCTGATGTTCCACCAAACCTCAACCTCACCAGTGGTGATGGTGCTTGAGGGAGGAAGGGCTCCATTTGACCTCCAGAATGTGGTGGGTTTGCATGGCTGCCAGTCAGGAAAAGCCTAATCTGTTCCTTTGTCAAATGGCTATCTGTCGTGTACAAGCCACTGCAAAGTGCTAAAGACTGCTCTGATCAGGCTGTTTCACGGTTTGGGCAAACAATTTCACTTTAAATAAGAGTAAGAAGCAACCATGCTGCTCTCACTTCATGACAAGAAGACTTGCAAAGGCGCCCGTAAAACACCGCTGCTCTCAGCTCAGTTTTCCCCCAGGACTGACATTGGCACCTTGTCCCTCTCTCCCACTCACCTGCTGCACCTGCTCCAAGCTTCTCTCACCTGTTCAACAGCTCTGCCAATAGGTCCGAGCTCCTGTTGCACACCTCCTGCCCAGCCACTGGCAGGGAGCCATCCTTCTCTGCTTTTTAGGCCCTTATTCTCATCTCAAGCAGAACCACTGCACTGGAAAAAAACATACTATGGGGCCACTTTCAGCTGTTCCTAATTCTCACCCATGCAGAAACCCAGCATTAATTTGGTGCAAGAAGCACTTGAGCAATAAGTTGTATGGCAGTAATCTAGGCTTTTTCATGTGGTTCTTTGACAAATCTGATGCTGAGATGTCTTTAGCATGTTTGTGAATAAAAAATCAGGTGAATTTTTTAAGAAAACTATCTCTCTGGGAGCAGAATAATAGAGACCTTTATAAAAACATGCACTCAAGTCTGAATGGGGATACTGAAAACAGTAAAAATAGCTACTCCAAATAAAACAAAAAAATTATACTAAGAGTTTCTACTAGCAAACTTTCATAAGGATCTATAATACCAACATATAGTGGAAGACCTGAAGGAAATAAGAGTGAAGAATTGTAAATCTACGGCACAGATAATATTCCCCAAATACTCAAGAGCTCATTTAGAGTATTAACCTTTCTGCAGCTGCTTGATCATCTCAAGCCTAACTCTTTCATGCAGGTTTCAGAGAAAGAAAAGTGGACTGCAAAAACCATGAAAAAGAAAAGCCCTAGCATTAAGGTGATCCAAAAGTAGATAAGCAGCCAATTTATCAGAGAAAAGTTCATGGAGTTTTCTAAATTATTCAGGATAATTAGGGACAAAGGCTCTGGATAATTGGGAAAAATATCTGACTCAGCAAGCAACAAATGGCAGATGAAATTTAGTGTAGAAAATATAAAGTGAGGCATATCTAAAAAGTAATAATTATTGCAATGAAAAAGAAGGCTATTGGGGTTATCATAGATGGCTCATGAAAACATCAAATCAGTTCTCATTAGCAGTCAAAAGCCCTCAGAGTTTTAGAAGAGAAAAACCAGAACAGACAACATCATTATGCTGCTGTAGAAGTTCCTTATCTGCCCAAGGCCAGGAATAGTGTATGACCTGTCTTTATCCTTGGCTTTCTAGCTGATTTCATGCTAATCAACCCAGCCTCACAGTACAATCCTGTGTAATTTGGAGGTCTTCTCTGCTCATGTGCTACCTGAAGCTCCTAGCTGAGCTCCAGAATTATGAAAATTACATCCAGTTTCCTCAAAGCTTAATTAACCCATGCTTCTTCAACAAATGTTTGTTTTCCATTTCAAAGACAAATCTCTGAAAGATGGAAAGGATTTAGATATTTGGACGGGATTTCAGATCTATTTATTCCTTCACTCTATCCACCAGCCACATGTACTTCACATTTATACTGAAGAAATGAAGTATCATTTTTAGCAATAGGTTTTTACCGTCCTTATTGTTGTATCTGTTGTCAGGAAACGTAAAGTCACTTGCAATTTTCCATTTCTAGCTTTCATATCTTCATCACTGCTACCAAACACCACAAATTGGTGACTTATAATTAATAAGCAGGCATGGGTATTTTTCCTAGTCACCCACATTTTCTGTTGGGTGATGAAACCTTTTGCAACTTCAAACTTCTGCATTCAGTGAAAAACACCTGCCCAGCCACCAGGTTCAGAAGGTTTATGAAATGTTATTGTTATCACTTGATTTCAATTGATCTAGCACAACACCAAATACTTTCATACTGGTCAGTGGAAATTATAAGGACATACTTAACAGGAGATTTTCTTGAGATGTTCCACTGAGCCTTTATGTTCAGGAAAGCCTGGTCTTGCCCAGCCTTAAGGAAACTTAAGAGATGCATTCTTATGTTTCCAGTCCTGCTGAGAGCTCTCCAGAATACCCAAATGGACCTTCTGTAATCCAAAAGGGTAATCATCTGATTGTGATGAACAATGTTAACTAAGGTACCATGAGAAATTTTACCAAAGACTTTTGAAAAAACAGAGGCTTTGGCAATTTGCCACACACATACTAAAGGGACTTCATTACATGATTTTATAATTAAGGAGAAAACATCAAAACACATTGTCACATTCAAGTAAAAAACAATGGCTCGTATTGAAAAGCATCTGTTTCAGTTTAACTACAGATGTGAACTCTTAATACAAACCATGAATATTATCGCTGGTGTTTTTGTTTTAGCTCACTTTGTATCACAGAAAACTTAAATGATTCAGGCATCTTTTAATTAAGTTGATCCTAATCCAATTAGGCAGAAAAATTCTGATATGTTAAAGAAATGGTTATACTTTATAGCCCTTTCAAGTGCAAAAATTTCCTAATTTCTCTTGAAACACAGGCATTTTTATCTGTGCAGTGTATAAGCTACATTACTGCTGTAGATATTTTGGGTTGATTCAGCTCTTACAAATACCAGTTCTGCATCTCTCTTACTTCTTCAGTTATTTCACGTGCAAAGCAGCATCCAAAGTGTAGCAGAGCATTTGATATTCCGCCATCAGCAATTTGCAAGAAAACAAGGAAAAGCACTCTACTCCTTCCCTAATGCCAAAGTCCACAGTCAATGGGAGGGAAGAGAGAAAACGCACACAAGACAATATCAGTCACAAAGGAGAAACATGGACAAGTTCACGAGGACACAGAGAACGTAGCAAAAGGGCAACATGCAGTTGACCAGGTGCTTTTTCTGGCCTGTGACAAATCTGCAAGGTAGCTTGAGAGAATTTAAGGAGAAAATACGTTTTATTGGATCAATAGGACTTCATGCAGCAGTGCCTGTGCATGAGGAAGTGTCTATCTGGGGCACTGCTTTTTCTCCTGTGTGATGTTTCTGAAACAGCACTATTTTTACATACTCCAAAGTCCCAGAAAAATGTTCTCAGAAGAACAAAAAGCACGTTAAAGGGTATTCAACTACAAGGATACATCACCTATCTGCAAGGTAGGTTTTCTCTTGATGAACTTCTTGTCAATATGTTAAAAAAAACCAAACAGACTGGGTATTAATCTGCAAAATCTTTTAACTAGTTCACAAAATCAAGTGAATGGGATATTCTAAGGAAATAATACATTTTTAACTAATGTTAATAATTAGCATTTAGTTGACAAAAGCTATTCAAAATTTGTTTTTCCTAAATCAAATAGGATTCAAGTGGGTTTTTTTCTTTCTTCTAACAGATCAGTAAGTGTTCATACTTTTGAAACAAGATAATGTTTTTAAAATAGTATTTCTAAGGTGGTGTGTTTAGCTTGTAGGTATTTCTGAGTTATTTCTCTTCTGCTGAAGGCAGCATAGAAAATGATAGACAAAAGATAACCTAATTACTTCTGTCACAACCACTGTGTATTAACACAGGTATTAACTGAAACATTTCTAACACTTGGTAAGCAGCAATTTCCTACTAATTTATTCCAGGCTGAGGTGGTAGCTTGTAAAATGCTGAAATGTAGGCAACATCTGACAAGGTTTCATAAACTATAAAGCTTTGCATGTTGGAAGGTGGGTTGCTTGGCTCATCACTGACAGCGTAGAAATTGTTTCCCTGTACACTTTCAGTGGCAGGGATGGGATGCAAACAAAAACATTGTTGATCTGAGGCTTCCAAAAGCTTACTGTGAGAATTTTCTAGGTGTTATACAGTGAAATAATTTCTGCTGATGTCTCCATTTTTAAAGTTCATATCATCACACCACTTGTCTGCAGCCAATATAAAAATCCCAGACATAATGAGATGTGTTTCTCAAGGACTGTGTTAAAAATTTACATTTTTTGAGCAAAAAAGGTTTTTTCCACATATGAAAATACTTAAACAAAAATTTAATGACTGGATCCAGAAAGTTCCCTTTAGGCCACAGAAAATTACTTTAATCTGTGAATGTGATTTGCATCCATCAGAAGACAAAACTCCTCAGTCAACAGTATAGTTAGCTTAAAATGTGGCTTTATATTTGTTCTGTTTTAAAGGTCCTTGTCTCTGTCCTGAAAGGCAAAATTATAGCCTCTCTCTCTGCTTAGAGAGGTGGTGGCTGAACAAAAGTGTTTATTGGTGGAACATTCATCCATTTAACAACACATTCAACCAGCCACACTATATCCATGTGGAAAAGCGAACCTACAAATAATACCAAAAGCAAAAATTTCAGTCTCTTTTACCAGTATGATCTGAAATGCTTCACAGATATAATTGTGGGAAAGGAAGTGCAGATTGAAAAAGTTTAAAAATCAAGGGTTTGATAATTCTATTTAACAGTACTGTACAATGTGAAAAGTCCCCATGATGACTGCAAGGCTGTCAAGGCCTGAAGTCTCACAGGGATGTAGTGTACAAACACAGCCAGCTTGAAGCTCCAGGACAGATGGTAAGGAATGAAGAAACCCAAGGTACTCAGTTGGCCTGATTATCTAAAACTATGCACATTCTTAAGCATTTCAGAATCTGGTGCAAATAACATCATTAATTCAAAAATATGGTTTAAATAGGTTCAAAATAAATAAAATGCATTATTGTTAAAAATATGCACTGACCAAGCAGAATGAACTCTTTAATTTACCAG
Source organism: Nicator chloris (assembly GCA_013400495.1). NCBI lineage: Eukaryota > Metazoa > Chordata > Aves > Passeriformes > Pycnonotidae > Nicator > Nicator chloris. The sequence continues at coordinate 12,130 of WAAE01001290.1, forward strand.
ACTTGTTCTGAACACTTCTTTTATTTATTTTTATGTCAGTATGCTAACAAATCCATGTTTAGGTAGCACTGGAGCCTTGAAAATTCCTACTGTCATGTAATAAGATCACAGGTTTCTTGATTTCATAAACATAACAAGAAAAAAAAAAAGACCCCCAACAAGGAAATTATGACTGTCCCCACTCTTTTCCTTAACATGTGGAATTTCCACCCTCCTCAGCCCCTCAGCTGTGCCAAATGCTGAAATATCTGGTTGTGCTGCTGAGGAAGAGACTAGGGAGGAAAATGTGGCTTTGAAGAAGGAGAAATAATTTCTTGGAGTGGAGATGAAGTAGATTTTGACCACAGATGTTTCCACAGACAGGTCTCTATCTCGAAGGGAAATTCAAGGACTGGATGGTAACAACATTTAGGGTTTCAGCTGCGATGCTGAGATGTTCATTTGTTAGAAGAAGTACAAGGATAAAAGAATTGGAGTAAAAACAATTTCCTTGAACCCTCTGTTGTTTTCATGCCAATAATCACTTTAAGTCAAGGTGTTTATGCAGATTGGTTACATTAAGCAAGGACTCAGCTTTGTATTGTCCATGAAACAGGGTTTATGATATAAGACAAACCCACCACCAATAGAAAGTCCTTCATGCAGGTAAAACTTTATGGTAGTGAATTGCTTTTTACTTGGTCCTACTCAGTAAACTATGTGTATCTGTGATCCTGGTTAAGCTCATAAGGAAGTACCTTCCCAAATGAAGATGAAAATACTCAGTACAGGTTTTGTGCTTTGTATTTGTACTTTTTTATATATACTTATTACAATGTTTTTCTTATCATGACAATGACAAAGGAGCTTCAAAGCAGTGATGTGAACACTTTTAAGTTCACACACACCAAATAAAGTGCACCATGTGGAACGTTTGACACTAAAATCTTACCTAAGGTCATTTTCTACTCACAGTTAATGAAAAGTGGTCTTACATGATGAGATAAACCAGAAAACTGCTCAGTCTTCACACATATAAAACCTCTTAGTCTCAATATGTGCTCCTAGAGAGAAGCTTTACTTCAGCAAAGACAGCAGCCTTGAGCCCAACACCTTGGTCAGAATCTACAAAGGAAAAGGAAAGTTTTTCCGCTTACAGTTTCTATCAGCTGCACTGGCAATAAATTCCTCATCATGAAGGGGATCCTATAACCCTACATAATAAATCTTTTTACAGAGTTTAATCTCCACCATGAAAACCATTCAAATGAAAGGATTGACCTTCTGCCAGTCTTTAAAGAAATAAAAGTTAGGTACTGTAAAATCAAGCTACCTCAAGCTGAAACAACAATAATTCTCTAGTGTTTATCTTTTTATTCTGAAAGCACGTGATTGTTGTGTGATGGGTTCTTTTGGCATTGTCAAATTAGCTTTCTTGTTCCTCTAGGGGTCCTTACAGTGAATTAGAGCAAAACAGCATGTTGAAGCGGTTTGTTTTTCAGTGGTTTGACTATTTCTTAGCAATTGCATACTTAGTTAATTTGCAGCATAGCTCTAATGATGAAAGCACAAGGCTTTCCTAATGCAGAAATGACCGAGTCCCATATTAAAATGGTTAAGGGGCTAAAACATGCTGCTCCTCTGGCATCACCCGCAGGTAGCAGTTAAAAAGCTGTCAGCCTGGTATATGGCTTCTCTAACGCAAGTGTCACGTAGTTTAGAAAACAATAAAGGCTGGAAATATAGCCAAACTTTTTCCGTTTTCTTACTCATTAAAAGATTACAAAAAGAGTTTAAACCCTTTTTTTTCTCCAAAGTGCCTCCTCCAAGGAATGCCATGAAGGAAAACCACTGAAACACATGAATTTATTTTCTCCTTTTTATTTGTTCTTCCCAATGCGATCATTTGATGTGTGTTATGACCTTCAAAGTTTAATCTTCCCAATAAAGGACTGAGAGCCATTTCATGGCATCAGCATTACAGCATGCAGGAGGAAATCATTGGTAGGCATTTTACCTCATTAAATCTTGCCATGGTCCCTCTACATAAACCTTAATTCCCTTTTGATAACACATTATTGATCCAAGAAAGCCAAATACCTTCTATGAGTGTTAGTTCCAAACTAATGCTGAGTATGAGCCAGCAGTGCCCTGGCAGCCAGGAGGGCCAACCCTGTCCTGGGGGGCATCAGGCACAGCATCACCAGCTGGGCAAGGGAGGGGATTGTCCCACTCTGCTCTGCAGTGGGGCAGCCTCACCTCCAGTGCTGGGGGCAGTTCTGGGTGACACAATATAAGAAAGACATTGAGCTATTAGAGAGTGTCCAAAGGAGGGGAATGAGGATGGTGAAGGGCCTGGAGTGGAAGNCTCTTGTGACTGTCCTGTGTAGGGTCAGGAGCTGGAGTTGGTGATCTTTGTGAAATCCTTCCAGCTCATCATGTTCTATCATTCCATGAAAAATGTCATCATCATACTGGTTCTCTCTTCCAGATTAGGTCTGTTCTCCTGTCTGTGAAGCCTCTTAATAACTGGTGATTATTTAATGCCTCCATAAATACAAAGCATAAACAAAAAAAATAATTATTTTTAAAAAATCAGAATAGTACTAGATACTCCTAAATTCTCATCACTTCCTTGTCACACTCTACTTTCTATAGCCATCACATTAAAACATACTTTGAAGATGTCAGGTTTGAGACCTCAGTGCTTTGAGTGTACTTCTAAGCACCCTCTGCATTAAACACATCATCTCTACTGAACCAACAGCTCAGCTGGATCTGTGATCAAATAAGCAACTCCTGAACAGCATCTGTTAGCCTGGAGTGGGAATATTTGTAGTGGTCTTTACAGTGCAGTTTTTCTAATATTAGTACTATAAGGCAATTTACTATGCAGTGCAAACATCTGGTAGTCTATTACTCCAGGATTGGTGCTTACAGCATCACCAGTCACTCCTGATGGCAGAATTCAGAATACAACAGGGTACAGAAAGAAGGAAAGCTAGGTACTATGTGGTCAAGCCCACTTTAAAAGGAAGTATGATGAAAGTGTTCAGAAGAGGTCACAGCAACTTATACACAGTTGACTTGTGAATTTGAATTTGAGCATTTCCACATCTCCTGGCAGCTGGGACGTGTGTCACTTAGTGCCTGCTCAGAGTTACTGGACTGGGGAAATTTACCCTGTGAGAAGGGAGCAGAACATAAGCAGAATTCTCTCAACAAATGTAACCATCACTGATTAAACTAAAAGTTACTAGGGAACCATAATAAGATGACATTAAATAGTCATTGACTCATTTCCCAAAGAGGGATGAAAACTGAAAGGATTACCGTGTGCCATTAATTTTAACGATATCAGAGGGGCCTCATCAGAATGAAAAATTACTACCATGGGTAATTTCTACAAATATTAAGTCAGATTAATTCTGAATCTTGAGATTCAAAGAGAACAAAATAGTGTAGATTAAAATGTTATTTTCTCGAATTGAGTTCTGAGAGCAGAGGAGACATGATTTGTTGTCACCCCAGGAAGGTAACTATCTGACTGAGACCATGAACATCAATATGCCAATAATTAGGGGAACCAAGGTTGACTTTGATTTACATATATGTAGACCAGCTTCTTGGCTGGCATAATAATCAACATATCTCTGTCCAAGTCAGTGCTATCAAGCTGTATTAATTTATGGCTACTGGAGACTGAGATAATGTAGGCAATAGCTGGTTTTGGAAGGCATTATTTTAAATAAACTGTTATGATGAGGTTAAATTCTACACCTCTTACTCAAATGGAAAGTCACATTGGGATTGAGAGTAAAAGGAGAAAAAGCCCATCTTCTGAAGGTTATATCTGAGAGCTGAACATAAATTCTGATGCAGCTTAATAATAATCACATTTGAGCTGTGTAGGTACACATTTAAAATGCTGTGGGAGCGTCAATTTTAAAATCATTGGGGCTTGAAACACAAGTATGCCTGAGCTGAAAAGATAAGAAACCAATCCAAGGAGTAGATGCTAACATTGTTTGCCCTCTCTTACTCAACAGCTGCTTGTCAGAGGATCTGTCATATGGAAAATATGTGAACAGGATGGAACATCTGTTCATGTATGACTGCTCCCACCCAGCTCCTTAAAAGCAAAAACTGTAGGCTTGTTACTATTTTCAGTAGTGCCCAGACACTTGTTCTGGTCATTGTAACACAGGGATGATGATGTCTCAGCACTGCCTGCCTGCCTGGGGCCAGAGTGGCAGTGCATTGTGGTCATCTCAGGCATGTGGGGAAGCACAAAGACAAGGTCCTAAAGTAGCATGTCATCCTAAAAAGTGCCATTCCAGAGGAATTCCGTTCAGCAATACTTAGCGTGAGGAGACCTAATTGCACCAGCAGCCAGTTTAGTTTACAGTGCGCTCTAGTTAGAGAGATAATTACTAGCCCAGCTGCTTCTGTTACTTCTTTTCATCTTACTAGGCAGTCACTTCCCTGATCTCTTGCATCTTGACAACATGGCATTCATACCTGCTGGAGACATTGAATAACTATTCCTGGCATTAGTTATTATTACTTTGTTTCTTTACTGGAGAAACTGGGAGAGTGTCACCAAAATAGATGCAATTAAGTAAAAAACAAGGACCCTTCTTTTTCAGTGAGAAAAGAGGAATTAAAGAGACCAAATGATTGGGGGTTTTGGTTTTGGTAATAGTGAGACAGTTTCACTAACTCAATAAAGTGTTCTCCCTTCTCCTTAATGCCTGTAAAATACATATCCTTGTTCAGCAACAGCTTTCTTGCACCACACTGAGAATGCAAAGAGAAAGGTGTATCAGTTCAACTGAGCATTATTTTTCTACTGACAGGAAAGGTACTTTGTGTCAATTCAAAATCCAGTTCTCAGTATATTCTCATCTGTCTGGTTTCTTTCCCCCTCTGAAAATGCAGCAGTAGGCAAGTTTATCCACACCAGAAAATTTTAATTTGCAACCTGAAGATGAGAAGACAATCCGTCTCAGAGGCTGCCATGAGCTTCTATCTCAAGCTGACATGTTTACTCTTGGCCTTTTACACCATGGCTGAGAATGCCATGAAGGAGCTGAGTTATAAGTGTTAGTTTTGATTGAATATGACACTGCAAACAAACATGCCAATGCACTCTGTGAGTTTGTCATCCTCTTTCATCTCATCAGCTCTCCACCTGACAACCCTTGGCACCTGCTGCCAGCACTTCCATAGAATAGAATGGGCATCAGACAGGCATGTATGAAAATGGCCCATGAATACCATCTAATAAGAAGAGAATCCAGAAATCATAAAATCATGGAAAAGAAAGTAAAAACTCCAGGGAAAAAGAACCGTTCATGTTCACTGCAAAATTCTGTGATGCCCAAAACTCATACCTTCTTTAAAGAAGAGATTGCATGGTAACAAGAAGAGAGAATCACACAAGATGTTCATGATCACCATGGTCATATTGGCCAGTGACAGACTCCTTTTCAAGAGCAGTATTCATTGTGCTACTCCCACAGTAAAATGGGTGTAGAGGCAAATCTCATACAATGACGAAGGTGGAAAAAACATAGTAAATCTGGATTTCAGTGCCTTTTGTTTTTACTGCTTTGGAAGTTGCCTTTTGCAGAGCCGTAAAAGCATGGAAAAACCTACCAAACAAGCCAGTGCTCTTCTTTAACCCTTTGGCAGTGGGCAAGGAGTGTCTGGAAATCTTGATTTCTAGCGTCAAGGCTATCAAAGCAAAACAAACAAAAAAACCAGCCCACAACTCTCAAACTCTGGCAAAAGAAGTGGAGAACATAAAAGCTGTAAAAATGAGGCTAGCTAGGCAAAAATACAGAAAAGGATTGGCACTAGAAAATACTAGCTCACTGACTGATTTTTGAGAAAATACAAAGTTGTTGGTTTTTTTAAAAAGGATTCTGTGAAAAGTGGTTATTTAAAGCAGAAATTGAAGAATTCATCTGATTAGGAAGTAAATAGCAATAAGCTAGTCTTCATAAGCTATTTTATAATTGTCATGTTCCCCAATTCTAGTCAAAGAAAGAGTTCCAAATAAAGCGATGTGAAAATGTGTTTCAGAATATTATAAGGTCACTTTCCCAACCTTGAAAATCCAGAATTCAAATAGCTTAACCCCATGTTTTCAGAAAAAGAAGGGATAAAACTAATCTGTATTTTGACACTGTTATGAATAAACAGAAAATCAGCTGCTGAACTCCTTTTGGGTGTGACATACAATCATTAAAATGGTCCAATTATTCAAATAGAATCACTATAAATATGCCAAATAAAATTAGCAGACATTTTGCTGTGCTACTGTTTATATTTACATATTCATAATATCACTAAATGTAGGCACAAATTTTACATGTGCATGGGTGTATGTGCACTCTTGTGTATAAAATCAGTTTTCTCATTTTACCAAGATATTTTGCATGCCCTGCATTGCCACAGAATCTTAGAATGGTTTGAATTGGAGGAAACCTTACAGACCATCTGGCTCCCTTCCTTGGGCTGAGACACCTTTCACTAGATTAGATGCTCAAAGTCTAATCCAGCCTGGCCTTGTACACGTCCGTGGATGGGACATCCAAAACTTCTCTTGTCCTTTCCCCATGATTCTCATTCTAGGAGTTTTTCTCCTCATCTCCCTTAGGCGGATGGGGGTTAATTCAAGATTATCAGAGCTGCTGGACATGCAGCATTCAAAACAGCAAGCACTCAGTGCTTGAGCAGTTTGCCTTGCACCTCCAAGCTTGGCTGTGTCCCTAACAGGAGAACTCTGGCTATGCACGTGGTCCTTTGGGAGCCCCTGTGCTCCAGTGAGCACCTCAGCCCTCTGTCTTTCATTTGGAGCTCTCAAGAACAAAATGCAGCAAAAGGGGTTGCCTTTGCTGAACAGGTAACTGCCAGAAGGAAGCTGTTTGCTAGAAAAAAAGATTGAAGCTTAGGTCAGGCACCCCACTGCTGTACTGCTGCCCCCATTTCTGAGCTAGCACACGCCTTGTGCTAGCCTTGCCCTCCGTCCACAACTTCTCCGGCTGTCACCCTGGGTGAAAGGAGATACAACTGCTGCCCTTCAAATCAACCTCATCCCTTTCTGAGTGCCTCTGGTGAGCTCAGAAAGACTCCATGGTATGCAGTCCCTTGGCAGATGGCTGTGTCCAGAACCTGCACTGCAGATGGACACAGTGGGCAGTGAAGGGAGCAGGTGACAGCGAACACAGGTCCTGTGGAGGAACTTTGTGGAGCAGAGGGCATTGGGTCGCTACCAAAGGTGATCAGGCTGGTGAGCTTTTCCCAGTGAAGGTGTCTAAATCCACCTTCAGCACAAAATTAGGTAGGTCAGTATAATGACTGCAGTTCAGTGTTTGTGAAATGAGGATAACAAATGCATAGTTACTTGAAAGGGCTGCTATGAGAGTTAACACATGAAAACTTGAGAGGGGGTCAGATATGAGGACAGGAATCCCCAAATGGGGACTATATTCCGAAGAATGCTGAAGTAAAACTTCTGGTGATTATGATCTTCCATATTGTTCTTCTTTCAATGCTTTTTCTGTCCAGTGGAAAAAAAAATATTTGACCATACTTCCGGATGTAGCGTTTCTTCCTTTTTCCCAGGCATAAGAGTAGGAATGTTTAGTTCTGTCTTTTATGTATGTGTTACTAAAAACAGAAGAAAATAGGTTACAGAAACTGTGACTAGAAGATCTGCAGGTGGGTGTCCCATGATCAGAGGCAGAGGAGATGAGAGGTCAGGAAATTGCTGGTTTCAAATTTGAAGAGGCTGTATAATAAATTCAAGCTAAAATTAAACCATCTCTCCTCCCGGAAAAAAAAAAATCAAAAGTATTTGTTAAACCTGCAAATCAACTGATTGTATATTTTACCTAGACTGATTTTGAGCTATTTTTTTGAATCCTCCTTGAAATTACATTTACATTAAAGCACATACAATTACCACGTACTTTTTTATTTTTTCACCTTTCTGTCTTAATGACTACTGCAGTTGCTGTAGATGTTGAAAGACTAAATAAGAGGTACAATGCTCTTTAAAGGAGCTGTACAAAATTCAGATATAACTGTCATAAAAATACTTCCAATCCAGCAAGTAAACAAAGAACTTGATCGTTTCAGGAAAGTTAAACCTCAGATGCAGTTGAGACATGTAATGGATGACAAGGCTTTTTTAAAAAACATGGTTTAATGATTGGGTGCAACATGTAGTGATTAGTGAGTTGTACTCAACTTGGAGACCAGCAGAAGTGAAGTAATTCAGGGAACAATCCCAGGGTCAGTACTGTTTAACTGCTTCATCAATAACCTGGAGGAGGCATCACGAGCATCATGTTTACAGCCCGGCTAAGTGCATGAACATGAACACTGAGCCTTCCCTTTAAACAGGGTGGTATATATTTTCAAGGCACCTTATCTAGAAAGAGCAGTCCTTTCTTGTTTCAAGCTCTTTGTTCTGTGCCTCATATTACCATTTTCCCAGCCTGCTCCAACCCTTGTCCTCTCCTCAACCTGTCCCAGTTTTCCCTGTTCCCCATGTCATCTTTTCTGCTTTTGATTTTTTTTCCCCTGGTTCCAACTCACCTCTTGTCACTGTTCCCTAGCCAATTCCTTTCCTCACTGCTTCTCCCCTCCAAGCCAGGCTGCCCCTGAAACATCCATATTTCCTCACTCTAAGTTTTGGAGCTACAGGAGAGTGTTGGGAGGACAAGACAGGGCAGTTTCTGGGTTTACCCTCTTGTCCTCTGGAAGGCACAACAATTTGTCCCAGGGGCAACCCCACACAGAGGCTGAAGTTTCAGGCTGGCCCACATTTGATGTGTATGGAGCCTTCAGAGGTATTTGGGCTGACCATGGAAATGGGGTTTCTCAGAGACTCTGACAAATTAAGGCTTGGTTGGTTTTCTCAAGGATAGCAATAGTCATTCGTTTTTAATCTCACTTTCAAAGCTTCACAGATAAAACAATTTGGCCAAAACTTATATCACAGTAGACCTACTTAATGAAAAGGCTGCAGAATATTCTATCTTTACTAGGCAATCACAAAGGTATCCCTGACATCACTTTTTGAGCAACTTTAAATTGAAGAAGGAAAAGAAACTTAAAATAACAGCCATGGTGGAAATTAATCTATTTGATCAGTTTACAGCCTGTCGCCCTGATATTTTAACCTTCTGATGTTTTAGTCTCTGAAATTCTTTTCCCATGGATTTTGCTGTAAATAAGATAATTGTTTGTGCCAGTTTTATCTATGTTTGCATTCCTTCTTAGAGGAGAGAATCTCTTGATGGACATCTGTTTTGACCAATGTGATTGAAGAGGTGTTAACTTTGCCTACCAATCACTGGGCTTGTTTGAAATACTATATAAAGAGTCAGGTTTGAAATAAATTAGATTATTAGCCTTCAGAAATCTGACAGAGTCCATCTCTTCATTTCGTGTCCCATTGCCACAACAGCCAATGGCAACTGAAGGGGATGGTGACAATGGAAAGCAAACTCGACTCTAGCTGTCATTTCCACTTCTTTCTGAGCCAAAGATACAACCAGTTCAGCCACCTCTGTACACAATTTCTCCTACATGAAGCACACCTCCTCTTCCCCAATACAGGATAACAGAGTGGTACAGTAATGCAGCACAAAGACAATTGATAATTCTTCAAAATAAATTGAGCAAGTGATCCTAAATATCAGTGGCACAGTCAAATTATCTCCAGGAGCAAGAGAGCAATATGTTCTTTCTCTATCTATTAAATGAAAAAGTAATGGGAAAAGGGCTGTACTCTCAAATCTAGATGCATTTTGTACATCCATGCATCCTAATCCAAGAACCATGCTTATTAAGGATATCCAGTGATTTTACTATATTCTACCAGTTTTCAAGGGGAGCCTTTTAAGAGAATTCCTAGAAAAATGTGTAAATTTTATCAAGATCTGAGATTTGAGATTCATTCATTTAGTATCAATGAAGTATGAAATATACTAGCTGCCAAACCTGCCAGTCTAGGCAGATTTCCAGATTATTCTGCGTTAGTACTCTTTTCTCTTTAGTGACAATATGAAATAAGAATACCATTGGGAGTTTCATTTTGTTTTGCTTATTTTTCCTAGCATATGCTTTGTTTTTAATGTTCTTGCTTAGTATCATACTCTCCAGAAGATCCAGAATCAACACAGCCAAAGGCAGCTGAAATTATCCAATACACATTATGCAGGAAAACACAGAAGTATGAATCTTTTCTTCGACTTTCTATATTTTACATCTCTATTCAAGCTCATGTGCCCATAATGACACTTAGAACCCTATTACTTGTTTCTGCCTTTAATTCAGGATGTGACATAAATAAGTGGTATCAGTTGGGCCAGCAATTAACTATGCATTGAATTGCAGTTTCAAAAATAGAGCAGAAGTTGACTCTCTTAAAAAGGCTGCTCCCAGAATATCGCTATACCATGTTCATTCCTAAATGTATTGTTGAAACACATGCAGCCAATGAGCAATTCTTAATATGCATAGGATATTTTTATGGAGTGGACACATACTGGTCATTGTGGAAGAGCATTCAAAAAGGCAGGAGAGGACTCAGGGGCTTGCAACATGAGTGGCTATCCAACACCTACAGTTTCTGGCCCTAACTGCGTGGCAGCCTGTGGTGCTGTGCATAAACACACAGGCTTGCTGAGCACCAAAAGGTTTTTCTACAGTCAAACTGGTGTAGAAGGACACCAACCCACTCCAGTTCCAGACAGGAAAATACATCCAAATATATGGATGTAAACCTGCTCTGAGCAAATGGTTTGGACTAGATGATCTCCAGAGATGCCTTCATACCTCAGGTTTTCTATGATAGCTGACATGGGGCAAATGTCAATGCTATCCATCTCCTCATTAAAATTCCAAGACATCACTACTTCAAAAAACCTCAGTCTGAGTAAATGGAAGAGAATCTGGGGAGAGGATAGATGCAAATGAAATGCCTGAATAGAGAGATCAACAAAACAAAACTAAACGAAAAAGGAAAGAAATTTGAAATAGAAGAGCTGTATAGTGACACAGGCAGCTGGTCTAGAAGAAAGCTAAACCCTTTTTTAGCAGTCACGCTTTCTCTGAGAGAACTGGAAAACAAAGAGTCATTGTGAATAAAGTATCTGAAAGCATCAACATTTTTTTTCTATCAATGAATCACTGGTAAGAATCTACTTAATTGTGAGAATTTACCATATTTAATTGTCCCATAATTTATACAAATCTATTTTCATCATGCACACAGAATACTAGCTATTAGTTGTTTATGAGTATCAGTCAGCTAGCTCTAGGTCATGACTAAAACTGTTCAAGCAGGAGAAAACAAACAATTTAGGAATAATAAGCAGTAGATATTTCTTTCAATATGGTACTATACCTGTTTCTAAGTTAATACATAGTGAAAGCCATCATTCACTGAATAGATATGATCAAAATTTTTTTTAAAAAAATTGCTAATAGCAAATAGGAAAGGCTTCCATGTAGGAAAGAAGAACTATAGCATATGCCAGGACAGATTTTCTAGACTGGTGTAAAATCAACATCATTCTAGTGATAACAATGGGGTCCCTGAAGTTTGATTGATTTATACTAGACACAAGTCTGGACTTTATTTCTTCTTTTTTGCTTTCTTCCTATTGTTCAACTTGATTCATTGCAGAATATGATTAGCAATAAAGACTTAGGAAGAGCACAGTAGCAGGCACTTGGAGAGATGAGATCCAAACTGATTAAGGCATGAGCAGGTATTTGCAGAGATGCAGAGGAAAGAGAACTCAAACTCTGGCAGTTTCTGTGATTGTGACATGAAGTTAGAGATGTTGGAGATGAAGGGCAGAAAAGAACATCCAGAGTCAGGAACATCCCCATTCTGCAGTAATTTGATACTAATCTTCTATAGCTGAAAAAAATTTAAAAATATCTTAACAAATTTAACAAAGGAAAAGGTTGGAGAAACAGACTCACCAAAATATTTTACCCAGAGCAGATTTACAACAAGTTTTCTTCACCAGATTTACTGTGGTGTTGATTTTGGCTAATATTTTTATTATTATTTTTGATCATGAAGTAGGACTATGACTGGCTTTTTCCCATTGCCTGCCTTTATTACCACAAAAACAAAACTAAGTATTTTTCTAGAAGTATTGGATGGCTGGGAGATGAGAAACCCTTTCCTGGATTTCCCCAGTTCAGAGGAACCACACAATAAGAGGCGAGATCACCTGAAAACCAAAGGATACTGTCTATTTTTATGTACCAGTGACAGACCCAAGTATCACAATACTTGCTTCAGCCACCACCTCTGCCATAACCCTGCCTGTGAACAGGCATGCACCACCATATTCATACACACATTTCTTCTTCACCACTAGAAAAATCTGAAACAAGGAAAGGCTAGGTTTGATTTGTAAAATTCTTTAAACCGCAAAATTACAGAAAACACATGGTAAAGAAGAAAAGCAGAAATTTCAGAAAAATAACCACTTCAAACCCAGTTGCTTATGTAAAAAACAAACAAACAAACAAACAAACAAACAAACAAACAACCAAACAAAACCCCTACCGCCAAAAAGCCATGCTCAGGAACCCACTGTTCAATAAATTGATACTAGACATATATACAAGTTTACTGTCTGAACTAAATTCAACATACAGCAATGCTAGTGAGAAGTAATTTACATTGACAGCTTTTCAAAACAGGTAGTTTTCCCTGATCCAATATAAAATTTTCAAGAATACACCACAGCTGTTTTTAAACCTACTCTGGAAGTTCCTAAAGGGGGAAAAAGAAATAGGAACAGATAAAAATGAGTGTAGAAAGGGAAAGGCCTGGTCCCATCCAGTCTTTCTTCTTCTGTTTCTCCCTGTGACTTTATACTCCACAGTAAAGGAATGAGGCGTGACACAAGCCTGAATCCTGGTTCCACACATCAGGAGAACTGCAGAAGTTTGTGCATGATCTGGTCTTTGCTGGACAGTAAAAATGAACACAGAGCCGGAGAAAATCTGGATAGAGCAAGCAAAACACTCAAAAACAAAATCAGTAGCCAGTACAGCATGGAACAGAGAAAAAACATGAAAAATTTTCCCTTTGCATGGCCCAAAGGGGCAAAAGTAAGACATACTTTAAGTAAACCAGGCACCAATACATACCTGATGTAGCCTGATAGGAAGGGCTCTGCTCACAGGAGCGATAACGTCTCTTCTCATTCTTCTGCATTCTCTCAGTTCCTCACGACTTAATGCCCATTCAATTGCATGATAAACCTCCTTGCAAAGATACAGGGCTAAAGGCTAGCCAAGGCCCATGGAGGAGTGTGTCACTCCTGCCCTAATTAATTCAGGCAGAAGGAACGTGATCAAAGAAGTGCTGACATTCAATCAAAAGTGAGACAATATGTTCATCAGTAATAAGCACCTTCACATTGTCAGGATGTGCCAAGACTTCCACTGAAGTACACACTGGAAAAGGGGGAGGAAGGCCAGAATGGCAATCGCAAAACACGTGACAGAGGCTCAACAAAAATAAATAGCTCCACAGCCAAAAAATTACCCTCCCTGACTCTGCCATGCACTGCAGACAAAGCACCAGGCACACTAAAGCTGTTTCACCCCACAGAGCAGCTGAGTGCAGGAGACTCACCTGGTTGCAAAACCTAGGTACCATACAGTCATTTACAAGCTGCATGGCAAAACCTTGCCCAGCACAAATGAAAGCAATTCAGTACGTGAATTAAACACACCAGGGGGCTAAAGGACAAGGACAAGGTTGGCAAAAGATTGGCCCTTTTTGAAAACAAATCCACAAAAGTACAAGTCATCTTTCCGACCTGCCAGTCCAGGCCATTGGAAAACTGTCTTACCTCATCAGGGTGGAGCAGGGACTTGTCTCCAGCTCTTCACCATCCCAGGCTTGTCCTGCTTTTTAGGTAGCAAGGTCAAAAATCTTCATTGACAACAGGATTGCAAAATTTTCTCCTTGATGTTCTCCCCAAGAAGCTGTAGCACTCAAGCTCAGACACAAACACAGAGCTAAGGTTTCTAAGGAAAAACGTCAAGACCTGAACATGTCCAGCTCTGCTCGAATCTGCTCACTGTCAGTGCCAAACAATGCATGTGCCGTGTATCAACAATAAAAGTATTAAATATTTAATTATTTCTCCAAACAGTGTAAGTCCCTCAAGCAAAACCCTTATCATCTTCTATAAATGCCTGTCCTCATCAATTAAATGACTCTTGCTTTAGCCATTTCTTCCAATAATCTAATTTTCCTCATCAGCTGAACATCTTTCATGACAGTACATGGT
>WAAE01001291.1:0-62012 GCA_013400495.1 Nicator chloris
ACACACACACACACTCTCCCCACCCAAAACACTGAATTTTACCTAGTTCTTAATTCAGTTTTATGAGCTCTATTAGTAAAATTAAAATTAATTTTCAAAACACAAATCAGATATGAAAATAGGATAATTTATGCCTAAACTTGCTGTCGCCTGTTAAAATAATCCAAAAATAATCCAACCATTAAAAACAAAAAAGGCAACTGAGCACCATATTTATACTGAAATTTTGAAGGAAATTGAACCAGCAAAAGTTGACATTTAGGAAGTATTCTGGAACAAGGGGGCCTTAAAATTCTGAACAAGGCAGTAGAAGCCTTCTGTGCTGATACTGCCATGGTGTCTTCATCAGTTTACTAGGTTCAATCAGTTTAAGGCTGAAAGCTGGGTGTGAAGAGAGCTGGAGGAGATTTCTGCTTCCCATCAGGTGAAAGGCAAGGATTCTACTAATCTTTAAATATTTGTAAACACAGCAAAACCCCAATTTGATAAACTTTTATTCTTGCACAACAGGTGCACTGAAGGTATTTTTAAAAATTATTAAATACCAGTATTTTGCTATATCAATGCAGAGTGGTTTGTGTGTTCATGCAAAGGACACATGGAGTTATCAAGTAACACACTTTAATAGTTACCAATCAGTAAGAATTGACCCTTCCTTAGAAAAATTAATACAAATCCAGCCATGCTCCCAAACTGATTTATTCATATCAGGATTTCCTGCTTGATAATTTCAATCCTGTTTAAATTCAGCAATTTAAATCACTTTGATTTGTATCAGCCATTCTGCCTTCAAATGAAGTGGGAATGTGCTGGGACTGAGGCCCTTTGCCATTTAGCACTACACTTATTCCATCCTCCAATTTTGAGTTGCTTACGGGTTTGAGTGATACCTATCTGCACTTCCTTTGCTGTGCTCATCAGGTTAAACATGTTCCTTTGTGTGTGTGTTTTTTAACACATCAGAATAAGGAAGGGGTTGAGTATTTTAACAGTGTAATTGAGATGATAATGCAGCACAAATGTGTAATTTCTACAGATGTTCATGACCAGTAAATCCTTTGTATCATAATGAAACTTGTTTATATACAGTTAATTTCTTTTAGTTTTTTTACCATTTTCAGTTCTGTTTGTTTGTTACTGGGCTAAAATTTAGTGAGATCTTGATGAGGTTTTTTCTTTTCTCTTTCCTAACTAAGGGCATCGGACTCTGGTCCTTCCTGTCTCTTTTCCTTTAACTTGAAATCACAGGAGAAAATGGTACTTTTCCCACCCCAGTCTCCAGATCAGATGGGCTTTATCTATGCTCAGGTGGTGAAGGTGTCTTCAGAACAAGCAGATCTTGTCAATGCACTGTTCTACAGGGTAAATGGATGACTTTTATTAAGTTAGTTATGGTTTATGTTATATCATAATGGGAAGGGTTTTTTGACTCATCAACTGGCGTTTCAGAATCGTTTGTCATTTTGAGTGTCCAAAACAATGAGGAAGGACGAGGTGTTCAGGTAAAACAAAGAAGTTTTAGAGAAATTTGGTAGTGAACTAGGGGTCCATTGATCTAGGTGCACACTAGAAGTGCCAAGTTGTTGTGGAGGGTTTTGAAGAGCACACCACCACCCCCTCTCCCTGTTGGAAACTAGTGAGCAGACATTGTGACAAAAGATGTATTTATGTTTAAATTGAAGAGTAATACACCCCGTTTCACACCACGACATTTAATTAGGAGATGGGCTTGAGGGTTGTGGAATGCTGCTATCATCTCCAGCGTCTCAGTTTCAGTGTCTAGGTTGTTAAATGGCTTGTTTTCCTGTTCTTCAAGGGGAAGGAATCAAATGTAATACAGAAAGTTTGAAGTAGCAGTAGAGTGAGTTCAAGTGTCCAAGCTGTATTGTTCTGTTAGCCTGGCTGGTTGGAATGAGTCTTTTTATGTACTCTCCTCCTCAGCATTATTTAGTCTATGGATTGCAATAAAAGCAATGGAAACCGGGACATGTTTCCATCACCAGTGAGTTTTCAGTTTGTGTTGGATTTGCTAGAGACCTGATCCTGATAGCTCTTCATCCTTAGAAGAATATGGCTGGGAAATATGAGGGTGCTGGATAGTAAAATTCCTTGAGGAAATGGATTTATGTGTGGATTAAAAGAGAGAATTTGTTTGGCAGATGTTTCACTTTTCTGATTGTACAGATCTTGCCACAGCAGAAAGCGAAGGGGAGGGCAGGAGGTTTTAACCTGTCCTGGTAATTCATTAGAACAAGAAGGCTGTGACTAAGTTTGGGAAGTACCTGGCACACCTGGGATGCACCATTGATCAGAGGGAATAAGCAGCCTGGTTCATTGTGGTTCTGGTCAGTAAGTTTCCTTCATCATGGAGATGGGCAAAGTCTTTTCCAAAGAAACAGATGTTGAGGTTGTCGTTATTACAAGTGACTGATGTGAGCAGTTAAGACTCTGTGTGTGTGTATGTGTATATATATATACACACATATATATATATTTGTGTGTATATATATACATTATATATATGTGTGTGTGTATATATATATACATATATAATGACATGTAGTTTTGCCAAAAACGCTAATGTAAGTCTATGTTTACCTATTGAAAATATAATTGATGCTGTTGCCAATTCAGCAGTCCATAGAGACCTAGCAAATCCAGTAAATGTTGTAGAAAATTACAGCCTTTGTATCTTGGGAATAATTTAAGTGTGGTTTGTCAACTGGAACTTGGTTGATCGTACTGGAAAGTGCTTAGCTGGAGATTGCTTGAATATCATGATCTTTTCTTAGTTTGTAGATATGCATGTAAGGGAGAACTGTCCTCTCTTTTGATCTTTGGAGTTAGATATTGGATACAGGGTAATAAAATATATTTGCATACTTTTCTTCCCCCACAGATTCTGTGATAAGGAAAACATTAGCAAATCTTGACTATGACCAACCTTTCCTTTTTGACCATGGAAAAAGATAAAATTCTGATAGACTAAAAATAGATTTTCAAAAGTTGCACTGTGGGAAAAATGGGAAAGCAATTACATGGAAAAAAAATAATGTAGAAACATTTACGTGGCTTGATCTGCTTTTCCCAGTTACGTTTGTGTTAGAATGTAAACACCTACACCTGTATCACTTCTTTGCAGACACACTTGGCACTAAAGTTCTGAATATAATGAAGTCTTGAAGAATGAGTTATCTGGTTGTATTGTAGGAATAAAAATGGATACCTAATGAAGTGGCACAAGAGTAGAAATTATCTGCCATGCATCACAATTCTTAATCAATAAATACCTGCAGCGTTGATTTCTGTATTTAATGATATCTGGAAAGCTTGGCCCAATTCTGGTTGGTGTTCACAACAGGTAAAATCTTTGAACCATTCAGTGAAATTCAGACCAGGCTCTCAGTTGTGCTGGAGTAAATAATCTATACTCTAATACAAATTATTTTTCTGTAATTAGTATAACTTAGAAACAGTACTGAAGTCACTACCCTTGCCCCCACATTTCCTTTTGGTGAGAAATTATTGTACTGCTTTCTAGAGGACACTTTCTGCAGCTTGAAACCTCAGTTAAATGTAACTTTTTTTTGTAGATACTGGCAATCAGGTAATCTGGTGTGAGGGCTGCAAAAGCCTGGAACAGACTGTATGGATAAGTACAATGCCTTCCAGACAGAGATTAGATTCAGTACACACACCTGTAGGTGGGTGTAGGGTTTAATATAATAAGTGTTAATGAGAAATATGAAAACTCATTAAAAGGGCCTGATGAGGGGAGAAAGTGGTGGAAATGGCAGTGATGCCAAGTGTCCAACTGTTCATTAAGCATGGTCATAGTTTTACCAATTGCGGCTCACTGAAACGACAGTGCGCATTTCAGGATGAGTTCGGAGTTACCCAAGGGGTTTTCTTGGTTTCTCCATGGTTAGTTGCCTGTTGTGCAAGTCCTCACCTTCGCTAAAAGCTGGGTTTTTGCAGGGGAAGTGCCTGTGGCAGCCTGTAATTTAACACCTCTCATTACTCATTAGCACAGGCATCCAGGCTCACGTTGTAGATGTTTCCCTTTAGTCAGGCTTCTCTTAGGAGAAGTGGTTGATTGTGATTTGTGGCTTTCTTTGCAACTAATACTAGTTTGCTTGTTGACATATGGAATTGTCATTCGTGACATATTTTCTGTTTTCATCAGGAAAATCTCTTAATTGTTATATCATAGAAAGGTAGTGTGCCACACGTATTCTTTAGGATGAGTCTGTATCTGCTGTAGGGAGATAGGGGATGGGTACTGAGGGAGGAATGCTGTGGCTTGTTTGTGGCAGAGTTTGCCTTTCAGGAAGGGGAAGATCTGGTAGGGGATTTCTTGTGTTTATTCCTGAGGACAGACTGAACGCTGATTCAAAGTTACATGGGTTGCATGCTTACCAGATTATGTACAAATACTAGTTCTACAAAACAGTAGTTAGATGAATACACTTCTTTCCATCAGCAAAACCATCCTTACACCTGAGAAAGAAGCAGTAAAGGGGACTTCACTCCTGAGTCTGTATGTGTCAGTCAGCTACAAGTGGACGTGTATTACAACAGTTCTCATTGAAGCAGCTGAGTTTCTTGGCTCCAGCAGGTCAGTCCTGTGAAAAGCATCTGCTTGTTTTGAAGGAAACTAGGAAGGTATTGGTGAGATTAGTTTCATTCTTCATATTGCATCCAGCTGGCAAGTCCGCACCATCCTTAGACTTCAGGTGAGATTTTGAAACTCAAAGAACCTGCAAGACAAAGGGTTTAAACATAGGGAAAAAAATGTCCTAAGCAATAGGTCTTAGACAACACAAGGCATGTCTTTGGGTGGTTGCAAAGCCTAGCAGACAGGTGTTGTTATGGGTGCAGGACTCTGCATCTACTGCATCTGTATGAAAATTAAATCTGAATAAATTAAGCCTGAGAGGATAAATAAATACCAGAACAAAATGCAGTTAGATACTAACACACGCAGTGACTGTGAAGCTGGAGGTGTCTGACATGACCAGTTGAACATATGACTTGTTCTTTGTGAACAAGTGGCTCATAAATATAGAAGCAGGCACTGAATGGAAGTACTGTATGTGCAGGGACGTCTGTATCTGGTGTGTCTGTCTGAAAACACCTCAGCTGACAGAGCAGGTATCGAGTGTTACCCCTCTTCTCTTCAGCATGCTGCCAGCTGCAGCACTGGCCTGCAGAAAGCACCTCTGCTCTTGGAGGAGATGCATGGCAGATGTGGAAGCATGTGATGCACAGGTACACGTCTCATTGGTCACTGTTTGGTGTTTGATGCTTCCTCTCACTTTCAGGTGTGATTCATATTTCTGTTTGTGGTCCTGTTTAGTTGTCTGGGGTTTTTTCTGCTGCTTATTGTGCTCATTACATTTTGGCTCCCAGGAGTCTTTATTTATCTATAAATAGCTATAAATATTATATGAAAAAAAATAAAAATTCAGATAGATGAGACGGTATCTCAGATTTTCTGACCCATGTCAGTGGTAGGGTTTGCCCTTCTGAATGCTGAAGACTCTTTGGGTCGTGGTGGTTTCCATGCAGGTTCAAGGTCTTTGATGGCTTTAAGCCACAGGAGTAAGAGTATTAACAGACCAAATGCCTCAGAACAGCAGAGTTCTGATATTGAGCACTTGGATTTTTAACATATTTTTGCACTGGGCTTCTGCTGTCAGGCCACCAGACTCGCTTCTTCAGCTGGCCTTCTCAAGCTGGCTTGTTGCCAGGAAGCTGTAGTGTAAAGCCTTCAGTGATCCTGTGCATGCCCAAGATCCCAGCAAAAGCAGCGTGTCCTTCTGTGCTGCTCCCCATGACCCTGTGCCACACATGGTAAGGAGTGACATCCTCGCAGGAACTGTAGATGTGAGGGAGGCTTGGGGACAACAAGATGCCATCACCATGTAGAAGGCCAGTGCTTAGGTGGTAGCTGTGTGGAAGACAGGGATGCTGGTGAAGGAGGTTCCCAGCTGCTATTCCTCTGGTAGCTGAACTGCACCAGAGACACAGAACACCAAAATTGGCTGCATTAGTGCAAAGGTAGATCTGTGACATTTCTCTGGCCTGTTTCCAGTGCAATTTTTCGCTCCAGATTAGTTGTATGCAGGGCCGACAAAGATCCTGTGTGGTGGTGGTCTGTGGCTATTCCCTGTGGCTGCTTTGTGCCTGTCCACAGGCACAGGCCCTTGGACATGGAAGGACACTTACTGGCACATTTCTCCTCCTGCTATCCAGAATTTGCTAGACAAGATGCCTTCTGACCCCATCAAGTTTAGTGAAGCATGCTGCTGTGGCCTTTGGCTCCCTGGGGTCATTCCTGAAGTCACCCCAAGCAGGGAGAGCACTTGGGCAGTTATGAATGAAACAATCTCTTAAAGAGTTATTAATTCTAATTTTTCATATTTCCTGATTTGGTAGAGTTTCAACACTCTGACCAGAGCTTGCTTTTTCATGTCGAATATGTAATAATTAGAAATATTCTTGCATAATAAAAACAAGAGCATGAAGAAAAGAGGAGAACGTAATCTCCATATTTAGCTAAACTGTTATTCTGGTTTAGGATTATGCTTTTAGTTCTTGCAGTGGCTATGGATACCTATCCATTTTCTGACTGGTTCATCAACAGTGGCAGGTGGGCTCTGTCAGACTTACTCAGCTTCTTTGTCTTCCTGCTGGACAGTGTGTGTGTCATGTATTCTGCATGGGGACATTTATCTCGGATTAGCATTGACAAATAGATCCAGCACTCTTCCATAAAGGCAAGAATTGGTTTGCAGACTCTACCTATTGGTTATACATCCTCTGTATGAATTAGTAGTGGTTTAATAAGATTAAAAATAGGAAGAGGCCCCTCAACTCTAATTCCTTTCCAGAGGTTGGGTGTTGCACACAGAGGAAGTCCAAAAGATGTAGCTTGTACAAGACTGAAAATATGTTATTTGAATTGATCTTTCCCATGGAAAGGAGGGAGAAAGGAATTAAATGCATAAATGTGAGGGGGCAGGAACCAAATCTTCTCTGAAGGAGTTCTGAAGTAAATAATGTTTGACACTCAAAGATATCTTAAAATAAGAAGTTAGTGCCGTGGTTTTGATAGTACTGGGGTGCAGGTATAGTAGAAGAGAAAATACTCACAGTGCAACAGTAAGACACCAAAGAAATGAAGGCAAGAGATCTATTTGAGACGCTCTACCTCTTCATTCCTAAAATAAGAAGCCCGTTTGAGGATGTTGCCCGTCTCTGGCATGGAAGAGTCGTCAAGCCTCCATTTAAGGGGGCTGGCCCTGCTAAATTCCTCACTGGGAGACGTCCAAGGCAAGCCATGGTGCTGGAGGAAGCGCTGTGCACAGTGCTGTAGGTGGCACCCTTCCCTTTGCGATGGTGCTGAACCAGTGCCAGAAGGCAGGAAGGAGTTGGGGGCACTCTGCGAGGGGGAGCCCTGGCCCAGTTGCTCGACTGGTGTAAAGCTGCACAGATCTGCTGGGGTGCCTGCTTCACCCCAGCTGAGAAATCTGTCCTCTCCCTTAGAAACGCCAGGTGAAAGCAGGGCTTTGCCTACTTGTCATCAGTAGAGATTTTCCAGGTGTGCTCTGTGGAATGTGCAGAGCCCATGGCAGGCCATGCCTGCTGTCCCTGTGCCCCCTTGGGCAGCCTTGGCCGTCTGTGGTGCCCAGCCACAGCACCGGCTGAGTTTCTGTGGGGCAGGCACCAGGTTTGTACCACGCTTGGGAAGGAGTTGCAGCTCTACAGAGACTTAAGGATACTATTACCTTTGTTGGTTGTAACGTTTTATTTGGCTGACATGTTAAAAGGTGGTCATTAAATCCCAGCATTGCTTCTCTTTAAAGTAATTCTGCCATGAATGCTGAAGGTTATTTCAAATGTGTGCTTGAGCTACATCAGGACTGAGGGTCCTCAGCCCTGTTTGTGTTCCTGTAAGTACAGACCAAAAAAGACTGACTTTTTATTTACCTTGTGGTTTGGGAGTTGAGAGTCAGGGCTCTGGGGCCAGAGCTACAGTGGGGTTACTGTGTCAGCTGGGCCAGGGTAACCCTGTATGGCAAAGGCAAGTAATGTGCTGTGAATGAAGCTTTCATTTCCTGGTGCCAATGCTGTGGCCAAAAGCATTCAACTAAAAATATGTCTCTAAAATGGGCAGTCATCTGACATTTTATTTACTATTGTGGTTTGGACATGGGTGGATGAAACATTTTAATAAATTACTCTATCTTTTTGTCTGTTCCTGATTTATAACATTTTACTAATTCGGGAAGTATTTATTACATGCTTAGTAAATTGAGGCTTTGACGTGGTGACTGATTTGCATGAAGGCGCTTGGAGGAGAAGGAAGGATGGGGACAAGGAGTATCAAGCAGAAAGCAAAGCTTCTCATTTATTATGGATGTGACCTAATCCTCCAGCACCAACTTCTGTGCCAGAAGGTGTTGTATTTGTATCTACTGCAGGATGAGAGTCTGGGTACTCACTGTCCAACATTTGCCATACTTCAAAATAAGTGCTGCTGGTCTGTGTCATGGCTGGATTCCCTCTATCCTCTCTTTCCTACAAGGCAGGGAAGTAATATCCCTGTTTTACGGGCACAAACTGAGTATCATTTCACCTGGATCTCCATCCTAATTATGGCCGTGGCCATAGACAAAGGAATAACATTTTAGCATTTTCTGCGAGAGATTTTCTGCCAGAATGCAGCGATCCTTTAGGGACAGTGATCAGAAAGGGTAAAATTCTGAAGCTTTGCCCTGCAGTTCTGCTTTAAACATGAAAAATTCAGAGATAGTCTGTTCTAGAGGGTGGAGAGGAGGAGCTGCTGCTCTGCTGTCTCAGACACAGGGTTCTCTCTCTTTAGTGACATGGTCATCTGAAGAGCCGTGCTGCTTGCTGAGGCTGCTGCACAGTGCAGCACGGTGCTTGTTCATTTTGATAGGGAGAAGTTTTACAGGAAGGGGAGGGGGAAAAGAGAGCAGCTGATATCCTCTCTTCACCTCCAGTGCAAAACCAAAAGGATCTTAAGTGATGCTCTACGAAGAGAAGAGAAATTTTCATAAATCCCTCTTAGTGGCTGGTACATTCTCCTGCTTCTGATTAGTCCCTCAGCACTGTGAAGAGCCAGTTTGCTCACACTGCTGCATTTTTCTATCAGGCACAGACTTGCTTTTGACTCTTTCTCTCCCTTCCAAACCCACTTCAGATTTCTTTCGGGGTTTGTTGTCCTTTTTCCTTTTTTTTTTTTTTCTTTTTTTTTTGCAAAGCAGCCTTGAGAGAGGAATAAAATAATTTTGAAGAGCATTATATGGTGAGAATTTTGACAATGAGTGGAAGATTGTAATTACTCTCTTCCATTAGACTCAGTGGCTTTGGACAGATAAGCTGTATTGAAACGTGTGACCAGGGCATGGGATCATGGATTGTCTTTCACTGTTGTCATGGCGACAGTGATGCAGGTGGCCTATAACTGCCTGGCTGTCAGATCTTATACATCAAACTGGTGCTAAGTGAAAATATGTTAGAGGCATGGGGGGAAAAATTGCCAGCAGTGTTTATAGGATCAGGTGGAAGAGAGCTAGATAGCTTTAAAAGCAGCTTTTTGTGAAAGCTGTGGATGGCTCAGGGATGCTTCTTTAGATTGTTTTGCTTCATGTGGGCAAAATCAGTTTTAAAGGGGGAAATATATACAAATATACATCATTATTATGTCTCTGCTGCTTTCTCAGAGTCAAAATGATGGTGGTGTTAGGCTGAGATGGAAAATAAATGGGAAGAATGGCAAATACTTCTAGACGTGAGCTGGAGCAGGCTCTAGAACCCAATAATAACAGAGGAAAAAAAGATGATTCACTACTGTACCTCAGAGTTGCTAACAGAAAGTTGTCCAGATTTAGAGATGCTAATAAACCTTAAATTGCGAAATAGCACCTCAAAGTCAAGACATCTTATAGCAAATGTTTGTTAGATTTGCTATAAAGTAATTTCTTTTCCAGAGCCGTTCTCTCTCTTGGGTTTGAGGCCTACACTCCGTGATGTTTCAAACAGATTCTGACTCTCATCCCCTCCCCTTTCCAGCTGATGGTACTTCGCAAACTGCTGAGATTTGCAGTAGTTCCTGACACTAAAATTAATCTGTGTCATTTTGGCAAGTCCCCCTTGCCTTGTACCAGCTATTGAACTTCCTTCCCTCTCTCATGGAAGCAAACTTTTTGCAAAGAGAATAGTGAAAGTGACGGTGAAAAAATTAACTTCTGTTCTTGTCAAATGTGGGGTATTTGTTTCCTGCAGTACTTAGTCTGTGCGAATTTAGTTGGGTTTTGTAGTTTGATCTGAAGTGGAAATGCTACTTTGTCTAATTCTGGGAGAGCCTAGGGGAGACTTGCTTACCTCTTGCAAGTTTTAATTGCACCTTTGTAATTGTTAATTGCATGCAATTGGCTGATGTTCTTCAAATGAATTGTTTTATCAGTTGAAGGTTATAATCAATCTGATGTGGCTAAAATTTTAAATAGAAAAAAAAAAATGAAATTTTTTTTTCTCTTCCTGGCTTAGTTGTTTCTAACCTGATACTCAGCTTCTCTGCACTCTAGAACCCAGCATTACATGTTTTGGTTTGATGTATTTCTGCGTTTGTAGATGACACAGATGGTTTTATTGCTAATGAGAGAAACTTTTATTTTCATAGTTCCCTATGGAACATTTAACTAGAGTCACATACTTATGGATCTGTCAGAGATACTATTGATGTAGGAAGTTATTGAATATTTATTATGAATTAGCAGAATTAAAACCTTTATATGATGTGTCTAGTAAAGATACAATGTATAAATGGAAGTTTTGATCTGGGTGGGAGTGGAGGAGTTTCTGGATTTGTTCTCTTTTTCATCTCTACATTTTTTTGCCATTTTTTGACCAAGCTTTGGCCGGGGTTAGGTCTTTATCCCTGTTCTAAACATTTCAGTGTTTTAGACAAAAAGTGAAGGACAGAGTTGGAAAGGTCCTGCAGTTTAATGGTTGGTCCTGGCCAAGCAATCTGTTCTTCCTTCTCTTAAATGCCCAGTACTTTTGCAAGAATTTTAGGGAGATTTGCCTACTTTTTCACTCTGTTGATGGAAAGCGTTAGGTAAGTTAGAGGCTATGCACAAATGCAAGATGAGAGTAAAGAAGTTCAACATAGCAGTGAGGGAGTAGTGTTGGATGGTTAGAACACATGGAAAGAAGTTGAGCACTGAGGTTTCCAATTCAAGGTTTGCTGTTGGTGAACAGCGCAGCACAGAGGAGGAAATTGACCTTTCCTATGCCTTAAACTGGAGAGGAAACAAAACCTGTAAAGATTAATTATTAGTATTACTAAAACTTTGAGACTCTTGAGTCAGAAGTGTTGTGAAATTGCATCTTTACCACTGACTGTTTAAGTATGTTAAGTATGAAAGCATGGAGTGGTGTTCTATACCAAATACTGAATTTTAGGTGGTGGTACTCAAACAACTCAATAGGCATCCCAGTAATCCATGAGAATTGCCTTCAGGGGCTGTTTGCTGACAGAAAATCTTAGCTGAGATTTTGGGCTCTTTTGTGGTTGCCTTGAAAAGTACTGTGGTGTCTTTAGCTTTCATTCAGACCCCAAATGCATTAGACTAGCTTACATAAAGATTTGCATCTTTAACATAGCTTTGAGATCATCAAGAGCAAGAAAAGGCCCAGATGTGTATATATAAGGGTTTTCTAGCTTAAGATGAAAAAACCATGTTTAAGATGATGCCTTAATTCATGTGCTTGAGGTGCTTCATTGTTTTTTTAATCATAGGTTGCTGGTACCAAATTAGCATTTTGTAATAGTTTTAGCATTAGTATTCAGGACAAGTCTGGGTAGGAGGGGGCTGGGGGTTTTTTCCAGTGTTTTTTTGTTGTTGTTCTTTTTCTCTTGAAGCTGGAACATAGAGATTGTTTGATGTGCATGTTTACAGTAGCCGTACACAATTTTAAAGAGCAAAAATAGGCACAGAAATGTAGCTGCTCTAACCATTTCCTGACTAACAAGTCGGTCTGACTGGTGAACCAGACTCTTGTTTCTGGTGTTGTGAATTGCATAAAGCAGTTTGGATGTTAATTTGGAAGTAACCACGGAGGCTGGAGGCTGGGAAGTGTTATTACCTCATTATCCATTGCTCAGGGTTAGCTGTAAGGTTTTGACCATCTGTACACACACACAGAGGAGGAGGGAAATGGACAATACAGATTACATATTTCAAGCCAGTATGGATCCTGATTAAGTTTGCAGCTCATCACAGCAGGACAGAGCTCTCTGGTTCTGTCTCATCTTTACAGCTCAGAGTAGTTGCTCAGCTACTGCTTGCTATAAACCCATGCCTTTTAACAGGTATTTTGACTAGGTTGCTGACATCATGCCTACTGTTTTTTCAGTAAGCGATGTTTTCTCATCCCAGTTTTGCCGAAAAATTGAGAATTCTGACTTTTGAACAGTTTACTCATACTCTAGGTGAAAAATAACTCAATAAGAACAATATTATTCCATCCTCAGGTTTGGTTGTTTGGTGTTTTTTTTAAATACAATGCTATAGCTGAATAATTAATAAGAAACCACTTTAATCCTGGCACAAACAGGCTGTAGTGGCATTGTGGTTGTTGCAGCTACCACAGTGCATGTTGTTTTACATTAGCAGCAAAAATAATATGGCAGAAGCCATATGGTGGCGTATCGTGAGTTTCGGACTGTGCCGTTTGCCGTGCTAACGCACGGGAAAGACGTTTTTGTAATATCTTGTTCACTGCCAGCCCTTTGAATTAGAGCAGATTATTTGTTGGGCGAGTCGAAAGATGCTGCATCCCGAGATGTTTCCCATTTCAGCTGCCGTGCAGCGTGTTCCAGCAGCTCCTCTGGCTCCTGCAGAGCAGGGAGCAGCAAAAGACAAGTAGTGCTCGGTGCCTCCGAGAATCCAGCGCTGCACAGCGGGGCGGGGGAGTTTCCTGTTGTAACAACAAAGCCAACAATCATCAGGATGCTTGTCTGCCATAGAGGAGTGTCTCTGTTAGGGTGGGAGCTGTGTTTCCTGCCTCCCTGTGAATCAAGAATCATTTATTTTGGATCTCTGAGGTTTTCTTTCCCCCCCCTCTGGTAAAAGGCTCCCCCCTCTTTCCTCCCTCCCCCTCCTTCCTGTCCCCCCCTTCCCAACATATCTCTCAGTGGGCAGGCTTTATGTAATGAAATCCTATGTCTAAGAACAATGGCATCTGCAAGAGTCACTTGCACAGCTCCAGTGCTGCTGACAGGGATGTCTCTTGCTGCACTAAGAAATAAATGCAGCAATGTACTTCTTTTAATTGGGTGAGTAGAAGGAAGTTTGGGCTCTGAAGCTGTGCACAGGGAAAGACTGAAGTGGCACATCCATCCCCTCTGCATATCCTTGTGAACTGCTTGGGGTGGAGATGCAGCCTTTTGTCTGCCTGGAAACGTCCCTTGCATGTCAGGTAGTACTGGAAATAAGTGCAGGTCAGGGTATGTTTGGAGGTGAGGCTATACAAAGGCCACTCTGGGCACTCCTGAGTTGCAGACAGGGGTGAAGAGCAGAGATTTAATTCCCCAGGGTGCATTTTTAGCTCTCAGGTTTCGTATGTTACAGTATTGGAGCACACACAATTCCCTGCATTCAGCTCTGTGCAGAGGGGAGCGTGCCTGCCATATCCATTTGCAACTGCTTAGCATGAGCCTTAATACTGAGACACGTGCCACTTAAACCAAGTGGTGTGTCTAGTGCCAGGAGCCTTAAATCCACTCCTGGGCAGTGTACTTTCCTGCACACTTAGCCCAGCCTAGTTCAGCTTGTTTACAAAGAGATAAGGCAGTGCAGGCATTGCTAGGGCTGTAGTGGCATAGGAAATAGCCTTCTGGATCTCTCTGTTCACCAAATCCATGCTCTCTTGCACAAAACTGCAAGGAAAGGCCAGGTTTATGAACAGTGAGCCCTCCACACATGGCAGATGGGAAGAGCTTCGTCCTTAAAAATTGCTCATGGTCCAGGTGTGTCCTTTCCTAGAGTTTGACTTTTATTTAATGGGGTTTTTTTTCTAATATTGCTGCTCTTTAGGAGCCTAACAAAGTCTCCCTCTCCTGTGTCAGCCTTTGTCTCCTTTGTTCTGTCAGTGATGCCAACACTGACATGCTCTTAGTTGGAGTGCAGCTGTGGCACAGAACAAAGGGGACCAGAGCTTGTGCTTTTACATGAGCATCACTTGGCTGATCAACATGTGCCCTGGACCAGACAGAGAAAAGCCAAAACTTTTCACATGTTATCCAGAAACTGTAACTGTGGTGATTAATCCTGACTTTAGGATGGGTAAAAATTGCAGTGAGGGTGGAGTAGTTACATAGTCCATTCTCAGGACTGACAGACACTCTGTGTCTCAGAGTTTCAACTCTTTGAAAGCACATCCCAATCAGGCCATGACTGTCATGCCAGCTTGATGGGTACTCCACAAGCCCTTAGATTGCCATGTGCTAGTGAGAGCAACTCTTCCTGTGTCTGCCTGGAAATGCCCTTGCACGGTAGAGACAATAATAAATATGCTGAAGAGGAAAACGTGCCTGCCCTCAGGGGCCAGGGCAAAGAGCTCCAGCTGCAGAGGAGTTTTTTTGATTCCTTCTAGCAGTAGTGGAAGAATCACAGAATCAATTGGATTGGAAAAGACCTCTGAGATCATCGAGTCCAGCCGATGACCTAACACCACCTTGTCAGCCAGAGCATGGCGCTAACTGCCGGATCCAGTCCTTCCTTAAACACCTCCAGGGACTGATTCCACCTGGGCAGTGCATTCCAATGTTCACCCTTTCTGTGAATAAATTCTTTCTAACATCCAAGCTAAACCTCCTCTGGTGCAGCTTAAGACTCTGTCCGCTCATCCTGTCGCTAAAGAAAAGATTGGTAAAAAAGCTGCTGCCCAAGTAGCAGAGGAGGTGATGATGATGATGATAGCGGTGATTTACAAAACTTTTGTGCAACTACTTTTGGTGGAGGTCAGCACATGTAAAGGAACTGGTATGTGCTCCTGTGGGTTAGTGTTGTAAGTGGTCGAATCTATTAAACCTTTCTTCAGTTTCCCTGTTGCTGATGCTCTAAACCTTCTTTTATACCAAAGTATCAAGAGCTTAGCCAAAGCCCACAGCTCTCCTTTGTCAGGTGCTGTATTAAAAGACATTTGTGCTCCATGTATAAGAGTAGATCCCAAAGGGACAGCAGGCAGAAAGCAAAGTGGCTGTGACTGGGTGTTAACTAACATGATAGCAATGGTCTCTCAGTACGTTCTCCATCCCAACATTGGAGGAATTTGGGACATTATGAGAGTTTATGGGCAGTGTGAAGAAATTTGTCTGACAGTTTAACTAGCAGCGAGGGGTCGGTGTCTGCCATGGGCTGATCAGAGGTGGAAGTCTAAATGTGATTTGGAAGAGACAAAGAGAAGCTATGAAGAACCTTGAATGAATGTGGCAAGAAGTAGCTTCCTGGAGAAGTGACTGTAATCTGTGAGGCAGTAAAATAATCAGTCCAGAACCTAACACAACCCCTTTGCAGTGTGTTAGGGATGGGTGTAGTGATGATGCCTGTTTGTCGAGGCAGGAGAAAAAAATGCTGGACTTGGTTGTCTCTCCCCACTTCTAAAGTGGAGGATACTTTTTCCATCCAAATAGCTTCTTTTAAGTGCTGAAGTACACTTCTGGGAACTTCTGGAAGCAAACCTTCAGGCATGCAGGTTTGAAAATTACTGGATGAAATATAGTAGTATATCAGTGCTGGAATTGTTCTTCTGTAATAAAAGCAAGATGGGATAGCATATATGGTTGATTTGTAAGTTCTTATGGACTACTGTTTGCTAGGAAAAAATAATTTTCCTGAGTACCTTTTGGAGAGGGAAATAGATGATGAGAACCAGGAGCATTCTCTGATGAGCTGTATGTTTGGGAGAAACAGAAGCTTTAAAAATATGTACTTGGTGCTATTACTGCTTCACAGATTTGGTAGCCAAGTATTGTATGAGCTGGCAAAAAAAATTGCCTTTTTCATCCTTTCCCATGGTTTGACTTTACATCCTTAATTTTCTTTTATTAGAGTTTACAGTGTACAGTGGAGTACTTCTTTGCTTATGGGATTTGGAGTTATTAAGGCATCTCTCATTCATTTATTAGTATTCATTAGCTATTGAGATAGAAGAAATGTTTCATCTACTCTATGTAATAAGTACTGTTTGAACTGAACATGTTGGCAGTGAGGGACCAGAACCTGCCCAGGCTTGGTGGGGATACCTTTTTATGCAACTTAGTTACCATGTGCAGTCCATTCCTCTAGTCCTTCCTGGAAATGAGTTGGAGGGCTTTGGGGTCTTGGGTGGTCTTGACCCCCCCTACACTGTCACAATCCAGTTATTGAAGTTCTTAGAACTGCCTCTGCCTGAATTAAGGTGCAAACGAGACCATATGCCAGTGACAATAGTAGGGATTTTATTTACTAGTAAATATGAGAGGGTGAGAGAGAAAAAGGAGAGTAAAAGGAAGAGAAAGAAATAGGAGAAGGGTGGAGGGGACAGAAAGAGAGTGTCAGAGACAGAATAAGGAAAATATCACCATCCATGGATCTGGACAATGTTCTGTTGATGCTCTCCCGCTGGTCGTCTTGGTGATGAAGGTCCTCCCAAAAAGCAGAGAATCTGATGGGTTGATATACACTCAGGCCAGGTAATAAAACCCAGGCACCTCCCTGAGGGGGTGAGTTTGCCATTGTCTTTTACAACAGACTCTGGGTTTGTTGCATCACGTGCAGTGCTGTGGTACAAGGCCTCAAGGAATCACTTTGGGAGGTTTTTGATGGATTATGACACCCCCCTCAGCTGCCTCTCACATGAGTGTTCCGTGGATGTGGCCTGTGGGGTTGGGGGTTTCACAGCTGGGCTGGTCTGTGTAAGGGAGGACTGGTGTTCACTGCCTCTGATCAGAGGTTACACCTGAAACCTCCTCTTCCCCTTGTTTTGGGGGCAGTAAGCCTGGCCTCTGTGGGCTGTGGTCTCCCACACCCCACATTTAGCCAGGGCTGATTCTCTGCTGTGTTTGGCTTTCTTGTGGATGCATTCCTTTCTCTCAGCCTCGTTTGTTTCTCCCTAGGCCTGAGATGATTGAACAATAGTGTCGCCTTTATCTTATCTAGGTGGCTTAACTCACAGTGCAGAGTTCTTCAGGGAGGCTTCTGTGGTTGTAGCTTCTTTTTTTTGCTATAATGGGCAAAACTTCATGACAGTGTTTAAGGCATGAACCATTTCAGTCCCTGACATACACTCAACATCCTTTTGTCAACCTCATTCCTACACTTGTGCAGTACCGTGTTGGACTTATCTCCAGGAACTAGAACAAGGATGTTTATCCTGGAAAAGTGCTGCCCTACCTCTGCACGGTCCCTTCTCCAGCCACATCTTGTTCTTTTTCGTGGTGTGTCATTCCCAACAACCCTTGGTCATCTCTGCATCCATCTGGCTGTTGGTATTTGAGACATACACATTAGCCTTGTCTTCTGGCATTCTACACCACCCTGTGGCACAAACATCATTAAGGACTTGGTGAACCATTCTTTGAAAAGGGAAAAGAGGAGAAAGCTTATAGAATGCATTTGCTCCTTTTTCTCTCTATCCCGACTCTTCAGGGGTAATCTCTATAATCCTTCACAACTTGATGTACAATGCAATTATTGAAATGAAAGGCAGAAAGGTTCATATTAAAAGAACAATCACAGGATGCAACACCTTGTTAAAAACTCCCGTTGCTATTGGCAACCATCCAAATATTGTGTCCCACCAGTTCCCCATCCTTTTTCACCCATTCCATCACCTGGATTTCTTTTACATCATGAGGAGCAGTAATCAGTCTTTTGTCTATTTTCTCATGCTTGCTTCAGTAGCAGCTTTATCAAGCTGAGATTTATTCCAGCTGGGGTAGGGTGTAGGTCTTAAGTCAGTGTTAAGTCATAACAATTGATAAGATGTAACAGAAGCTCAATAACTAAAATCAGATCCCACAATTTCAACATAGTTGGGGACACAAATGTGAGTGATTACTTGTATCTGCAACAGGGTTGTCTACAAGAATAAAATCTCAAGGGGTTCTTATGCAGACACATCCATTCCATTGGGCCCTTATTCTCTGCTCCAGGGAATAGAGGACAGCTCTGTTGGGATTTAATCCTGACACAGTGACTGGGTATGTCGTATGTACCAAAGCATTGCATGTTGTTAAAACAAAAATTTGGGCTGTACTCTTGGTGGAGTTGTAAGTGAAATTAATTCGTTACCACCAGGAGTGGAATTCCCTTTAATATTTGGTTGCATTATCCCAGGCTACCTTTAGAATTTCAGTGGGTAAATTACTTCTATCTCCTTCCTTTATAAATGCCTTAGTATATTGCCCCCACAGCTGAGGAAGGTGTGGTGCAGAATGTACTATGGTTACCATAAATAAAGAACAGAATCTCCACTCTGTGGGTTCAGCTTGTTGATGTGTTAGCCAAATTTGGTTCATGCTGGCAGTCATTGCTCCTGCAAGAAGGATAAGCAGTTCCTTCCATGGTTAACTTGATCTTCAGTCAGGGTATGCTGCCATCATTCCTGGTATTGTTTCTGGGATGAGAAAATAATACCAGTCCTGGTGGGGTTTGTCTGGACAGGTTACCCCTTAGTGGCTCAAGTTGTTTAACAGCTCAAGCTGGTGACAAAAATTCTTTTTCTCCACTTCTACACTTAAATGTAGTTGAGTTGAGTAGTAAAGATCTCTTTGGTCTGTCCGTTTGGCCTTGGTGGGATCTCAAATTCTACTTTACTAAGTGCTTGCTGTAGTGCTGTTGCTGCCTCCCCCACCTTTTTGGGAGGATCTCCTGTGGTTCAAGTTGCCTGCACAAATGGGATGCTCTCTGACTTTGAGTTACTATTAGAAATGTTATTATTTGATGACAAGAACCTACTGGAGTCTGAATGTATGGGCTGTCACTATGCATGCAATGGGATTCCACTTGCCAGATTTCCATCTCATCTGGCTTGTGGCCATAATGCTCTTGGTAAATCAGCCACATGAGTCAAATAAAATGGGGGGGGGGGGGGGTGGTGGTGGTGAGTTTTTGTGTGGTTTTTCTTCTCTACTCTGGGGTCTAGTAGACTCAGGGAGGCTTGAAGATAAAGAATCATCTTTCCCCTGTTCAGTGTTGTCAGGATCAGCCCACACATTTCCATACTATGCAAGTCTGCCATATTTTTTCTGGAACTCTGATATCTCATTTGCTGTATAGTGCAGTTTGGGTAGCAGTTTGCTGACTCTGACCATTGTCTGTGGTTTCAGTTTTAATTAGGTGTCCTAAGGTTCTCCATCATCAGATGACAATGCAAATGGTGCATCTCGCTTTGTCACAAAAATAGACCTGTGCACTGTCTTCCAACTTCTTCATTGGTTACAAAAAGTCAGTGTTATGAGATGGTGTTTCTGCAAATGGTCCAAATTCTAAAACCTGCAGTTCCTCCTATAATATTCTCTCACCCACATCCCAAAGCTCCACCTGAAGCCTCCTAGTATGCTCACACTCAGTAAAAAGAACATTTTCTCCCAAAGCCTGCTTTCTCGCTTCTCCTTTAACTGGTCCTGCAATCTTTTCACCAAAGCCTGCAGACACCCAGTCATTTTTTCCCCTCTACTGATTTGTTGGTACACCTTCCCTTTTGGGCAGCAGTAAAAGCCGTTCCCAAAACTGCACATAAAATTGCTTTACCTTTCCTCTTTTGTACCTTTTGTTCTCGTAGTACCACATTTATGCATTTAACCACCACCTCAGGATTACACCAATTTTCATTTGCCTATTCTGTGCCCAAGGGAATTGAGAAGGCATTATATTCTCTCAACTTTACCAAAACCAGGGAACAGTCAAGCACTGAGGTTTCTAGGACAGTCGTGGCTTGCAGCTGCTTGGATCCCTCCCGGCTGTTAAGAATCAATAGATCACTTCTCAGCATGCCCTGCCTGGAACTCAGGGGTAGAGTGATGGGATCCCAAACCATCCCTTTTGGACTCTTTCAACCACAGCATCCTGCCCGTGACACCGAAAATGTGATGTCACCCTTAGGGGGAAGCGAGCGCACAAGATTCATAAATGCTCATGGTCGAAAGGAAGAACAAAAGCCAGCGGGTCTGCAAAAACTCACAAAGTTTTATTAGTAAATTACACTCTTGGCATGGAAACTGATGCCTTAATCCCTGTCCTACTATATAAACACACAGCAGTGGGTTTTGGATGAAGGGGTAAGATGAAAAGGAGAGAAAGAAAGGAAGAAAGAGGGCAAAAGAGATCACCAGTCCTGATTCCAAAGCTAAGCAC
This sequence comes from Nicator chloris, assembly GCA_013400495.1. Lineage (NCBI taxonomy): Eukaryota > Metazoa > Chordata > Aves > Passeriformes > Pycnonotidae > Nicator > Nicator chloris. Next base: position 20,439 of record WAAE01001291.1, read on the forward strand.
CCAAACTTCATTTAAGTTCTAAGATCAGCGAGTGCTGTCTGCCTCTGGAAATCTGGCTGATGGCTTGTTGTCAAGATGTAAATTATAGCCAGGTTACTTCTGCCTGCTGTAGCAATTAAAGATTGCTGTTAATTAAACTGCCTGACCATTAGGAGAGAACCTGAAATTTATACGCTGTCAGCTGTTTCGGATGATTTACGCACATGCATGCACAAGAGAGCTCTGCTTCTGATGCAACACTAAATCTCAGTCCCAAAAAAGAAGTTTTTTGTCCTCTGTGGGTTAAAAAAAAAAAAAAAAAGTAGCTATTTGTTGCAGTTCTGCCTGTGCTTTCCTTATTGAGAACCTCTGGATGACTGTATGCACTAATAATCTTAGAGCTGTTTTTTTCATACTGTTTGACTCATATTTGCTTGGGGGTGTGGGGCAGGCAGAAAAGAAATCTGGTGCACTGTGTCCTATTTCAAAGTGGCCCAGGATTTCAGTGCAATTTGTCTTGCCTTTTGTAGTTTACCATTTCAAATAATTACTGCTACTCATCCAAAGATCCTACTCTATCACAGTTGGAAGACCCAATGTACAGTCTCAACCTCATCAGTCAAGCTATTGCTGTCTCTTGTTGATTCTCTCTGGTGTTCAGATAGCATAATCCTCTAAGAATTCAGTATGAAAGGGTACTGGGCATGTGAAGATGGTGGTGATGATCACTAAAACAATGAGTTAGAGAAGATCCTTTGTCCTGGGGTGATGTTATGATACTGTATTCCCCAATTGTCTGCTCTATGCCCAGAAATGGCTCCTGTAACTTTAAGCTCGGCCCAGGGGAAGGGAGGGAAGCTGGGGAAATACTTTTGGCAGTCTGTGTTCGCACACAGATACTCCTCCGCTCTCTCTCTTGGTCCTTTCTCAGCAGAGAGAGGGAGAGTTAAATTCTTTGCTTTTACTAGCTTCTTTTCTTGTTAGCTGAGGCTAACAAGTTTTTCCTAGGACTGTGGCTGCCTCTTCTGGAACTGTTCAGCTTTGCTCTGGTCCAAACACCAGAACATCAGCAGGAGTCTCATGGTGCAGGCTGACAGGGAGGCCCTGGGATGCTGCCTCCTGGCTCCGGGCCTTGGGAGCAGGACTCGAAAATCCACCAGCTTTCTCCACAGTGAGAAGGTTCAAATATTAAGTGTTTTGTTTTGTTTTTTTTCCTGTATCCTGCATGCATTCTACTTGTTAAATAAGCAGGTTTTTTTCACTTTCCTGTGAGAAATTCTTTTTGTATTGGTGGGGCAATACCAAAACCTGCCTTCTTTAGAGGAGATGTTCATTTCAGGACGTTTCCTCCCAACTTGTCTCAAACCGAGACATCCTTCTAGAAAATTACATGTGGAGAGTGCTTCAGACCTGCTGACACACCAAGTGTGGATACTGTGTGTTCTTAAGGAAGCAGCATCTCTGTGTAGGATGGAAGCATGTACATCCTTCAGTTTGTGTGATAGGGACACCAAAATGAGGAGCAGCAGCAGGTTTTAGTCAAAGCTCTGTAAAACGTGACAAAGGCTTCCACAAACAGGCGCTAATTCAGCCACTCTGCTGATGGGAAGCTGAGCCCTCCATGGCTGAGATCCTTTGAATGACAGCTGGCTGGACCAGTTGCTAAAGGCAGGGTTAACAGAATAAACTTAAGGTGGGGCATTTGGGAAGTCATCTCTCCATAGTTCCAACACTAAGGAGCCACCCTCAGTCTTTAGCTATTTTCCTTGCCGTGTCACTTGAAGAAGCAATAACAGTCAGGGAATTCATCCCGGGATGATTCCAGCAGACCATTCTCCCCCGGCTGTCATTCAGCTTGTCTGAAGAAATTCCCTCTGTGGAACTTCTTTTCCACCTAGCATACTCAGTGCTTTTATCACCGTTCCACTTTTAGAAGTGCAGAAGAAATGCCTACTTTGTAAACACAGATTTTGAGTTTGGCAGAAGCAGATTAGTAAACCAAGGAACGAAAGGCTGTTATAGTTTGTAGCAGGAAAAAGCCATAAATAATACAGAATTACAGGACAACATGAGGTCAGTCCAGCCAGTATGAACTGAAACAGAAGGATAGCCCTGTCTGTACCATGGTGGTGTTCAGAGGCAGAATGCCTGAGTCAGGAGTTGTGTGGACTGTAGTGGTGGGAGTTTTTGTTCTGGAGACCCTGTTTCAAACCGTTCTTTGCTATCTGGCTTAGCATTTTCGTTCCTGATGATAAATAGAAGGATTTCAAATTACCATTGTGTTGTAGCTCAGTGCAGGGAGAGGGAGAAGACTTCTTTCCCATACAAATTTCTTTTGGCTTGGACACAAAAGAGAAAAGAACAGGTTTTTTGGCTCAAGTTAGCAGATAGAGAGCCAGTAACTGACCAGCTTATTAATATAGAGGATTTCAAACACACAGCCAAAAAAAGCCAATTTAAAAACAATTTAAAAGAAACAAAAGAAAGGGCGAAATACTTTTCTGTTGGCCTTCGATTAACCATAGTCCAATCTCTGGTTCCTTTTTAGAAGCTGCTTTAGCTTGGTTGTTTAAACATCCTTTCCTTTTTTTCCAATGACTGAGATCATGATGGCAGGGAAAAATAAGCTCTGTGTGAGCTTTACATGCAGGTGCTTTTTTTTAGCTTGAAGTGGCAATCTAGGTGTCACAGCAAATCCTAGTCTTCCATCACTTTTTTGGTGGCTAGTTAAGAAGAAAAGAAGAAGAAAACGCAAGCAGTGTGTTTTGTTTTGGTTTGACTCGCTCTATGATTTTCCTTGGTTAGCATGGAGCAAAATGCTTCTCAGCGATGTTAAGGATAGCTGATAGCCTCTGATTGGAGCTCATCGGTGACAAACAACCTTTCCCTAGCACACTCCTCAGTAGGAGGTAGCATTTGTTCCACACTTGCTGACTATTTGTATCCCACTCCATTTGGGCAATGGGTGGACTGTCTGAGTTGCCCACAGAATTTTAAAAAATTCTTTCTTTCATGGAAAAACCCATGGAAATGCATCCTGTCAGTAAATAAAACTGATGGTTCTGTACCCCTGATTCTTTTTGGCTGCAGATATTAGAAGAAATACTATTTTCAGTGACAGAGGCCATGTTGAATTAGATCTAGCTGAAGTGGTTCTTCCCTCTCGGAGGTCTGCTGCACCTCGTGTGGTGATGAGATGTCACAGAGCAGGCTGACAAATGCAGGCACCGCAGACTTTTCTGTCAGCGAGGAAGAATGATCCCTGAGCTCCAAATACTATTAAGTAAATGGATTGTTTAAAGAGCTGATACACCTCTAAAACCGGTGGTAAATTTTTGTTGTGATACTTAGCAAATAGGCAGGCTTCAACCTTCAGTGAAGGGAAGCCATTAAGTATTGATGAACTTTTATGTGTTATTGTCTTAGCTGCGCTGTTTAGGAAGCAAAGCAGTAAATGTGAGCAGCTGTAGGTGCCGTGTTTTCATCTGACCTCGGCAGAGCAGCAGTTGTCCTCTGGAATTCCAGCCTCCCCACAGTCATCCTAGGCCCTCTCACACCCACTGCCAGCTCTGTGCAGTCAGGTAATGGCACACCACCACCATGTATCGTGACCACTCCCTAACTGAGAAGCTGAGAATCCTTGTTTTATCCATGTTCCTCCTTGACCAACCCAGTACCTTCAACCTGCTCAAGTACACAAGTGTAAACATCCAGCATCGTGGGCCCCAAGGTGCAGCTTCTGCCTGTAGGTGCTACAAGACAAATTCTGGTGCCCTGGTGAGACCTCACATGGAATACTGTGCCCAGTTTTTGGGTCCTTAGTACCAGAGAAGTGGAGCCCCTGAAGGGCTGTGAAGGTGCTTATGGGGCTGGAGCATTCCTCTTCTGGAGGAAAGGCTGAGGGAACTGGGCCAGTTTAACCTGGAGAAGACTGAGAGGGAATCATCAATTGTCTATAAATATCTGAAGAGGGTGTGTCAAGAGGATGGACCAAGCTCTTCATGGTGGTGTTAGACAATAGGATGAGAGACAACAGGCTGAAAGTGGAACAGAAAGTTCCACCTGAACATGAAAAAGAAGTTCTTTACTGTGCATGTGACCAAGCACTGGAACAGGCTGCCAGAGAGGTTATGGAGTCTCCTTCCCAGGAGATATTCAAAAGTCATTTGGACACAATCCTGAGTTAATGAATTTTAGGGCACCCTGCTCAAACAGGGAGGTTGGACTAGACCTCCAGTGGTCCTCTCCAACCTTACTGTTCTGTGTGAAGCACCACAGAATAGTCACACTGTAGTACACCAACTCTGCCTGCTGTGCAGCTTTGAAGTGCAAATGGATTTGGAGTAGGAAAGGCAACCCGGGCTGATGGAATATCAGGAGATGCATCAGAAACAAAACATGTACCATTGGTATCCAGTGTGTGTGTCTTTCACGTCTGACCTCCTCTTGAAAAACTCCTCTGTGGCCTCTTGCAGGCTCTCAGCTGGGCTTGGGATGCCTTACCCATCCCTGGCCATGGCGGTTCCCTGAATGCCCCTTGGAGCACAGCGAGGTGTGGGATGGGGGCGTGGGTCCTGGACCCCAAGGACGTGGCATCAGTGAGCCTGAAGAACGGCTTGACTTTGCCATGTGTCACCAAGGCTGGTGGCTGTGCCCTGGCTCCTGGTGGCACAGGTTGAAATGCAAATGACAGCATTAATTGGCGAGAGATAAACCCGGCTGGGAGGGAGCCAGGCTGCAGGGAGTGAAGTGCTTAAGTGACAATTATTGCTCTGCCTCCCCCAGCATCCCCAGCAGTAGTAGCCTTTGGTTTCTGCTTTAGAGGAGATGTAACACGTTAATTGGAATGCTTCTCTGTTAACATGTCTCACTTAGTTTCTTGTCTGATGCTGCTTTAGTGGGGAGGCGGGGGAAGGCTTCTCTTTGTTGAGGTGGCTGTTTATTGTTAAATCCTATTGAAATGTGTGTCGTTTGTCATGTCGTCTCCCAAGACTGAGTAGCTGCCTGTTTTGTTAAGGTAGAAGCTGGAGGGAGAGAAGTAATACAAGCTAGATGTAGTATTAGCTGCGAGTTGGAAATAGGATTTAGTGCTCCTGATAAGCTTACAAATTAAAAATATACATTTCACACTGACCAGCGTAGGGGATGGCATACTTCCTTCCCATCTGAAGGAAAACACTGGTAGCTATAGCTTAAATGGATAGATAATACATACATCTATTAGACTGAATAGTTATTTTTCAGTCTATACATAATTTAAACTTAATTTTAAAATTATTTTTTACAGTTTGAAATTCAACACTAGCCCTAGTTCGGAAGACTCTGACTGGGCTTCCTCGTTCTGTTTCAACCCTGACTTGCAGTATTAATAGGTGAAAGTAGTTAATTCAATAACGTTTGTAAGTGACAACCAAAACTTCCTTCTTTTAGATTTTAAAGACTGAGAAGAAGAGAGTCCAAAGAGTCAGATGCTGATGCTATGACAGAGCAGACTGGCCTGGCATGTCTGAGGCACAGTGTTGGGCAATGAATATTGTAATACTGACACATAACAAACTCCAGAGAAAACACAAGTTGCTTTCACCCATGGAAAGGTAATGCATTACATAAAAGATTCCAGGAGCTCCCTTGCAGGAGTGTTTCAGCTTGAAGGCCTATAAAGCAGAGAAATGGCAGGGATAAAAATTCCAGGATAGATCGTAAAGCTGCAGCAGTAAGTAGTGTGCTGTCACTCTCTGGATCAAAGCAGTGATAGCAAGTGCAGCAGCTCAAGAAGAGTTTAAAGACCTGGGAAAATCTGCCAGAAGGGCAATAATGGCTCCATCTGCCCACTAATGTGAACAGGTTGTAAATGATAGAGGACATAGCTTGTAGGAGTGGGTAAGGACAAACAGTGTTTCGAAATGGTTGGTTTCAGTTTTCTAAAATATTCAAGAGGAAGGCTGTTTTCTTTCTAGGAGTAAATGTGTCTGGCCCCTTCCAGCAGGTAGTCTTATGTCTTCCAGCAGTTATCCTCATAAAAGAATGTGGTTGTACTGTGCTGTGAAATGCTCATCTCATCTTTTAAGTTACAAGACCGGGCAGGTCACTGTTTGGTGGGAGACACTGGTATGATTAATTGTGGAGGGAGAGGGAAAAGTGATCATTTTACTGAAAAGCATGACTCCTCCAAAGCGTGACACTGAGGTACCTACAGCTTAAATGCCTTGATTGCATGCCCAGGTATTGTTAGCTGCGTGATGAAGAATAAAGGGAAAAGGTAGCTTACATGAAATGTCTGCTTTTAAGAAAGGTTGAGGATGGAGCAGAAGTGCTCTTGTGTGCTCCTGATCTAGGGCTGATCTACAGCTTGAAAAAAACTTCAGCATTATTTACACACCCTAGTGGTCTGACACATAAGTAGAGCTGACTTACATTAGGATAGGTGGCTGAGATATCACCCTGAGCTGTCTGCTGACTTCTGCTGCATAGGTGGCAGAGCTCTCATGATAGCTTTTGAATCTATGGTTTGCAGCCTGATGCCTTAGGGATACTGAATCTGGTGTCTGCTGACCTAAAATGAGGTGGTTGTTAGAAGCCAGGATTGGCTATAAGACACACAGCTGTCCATGGGGCAGATAATTTGGTCAGGTGTCCCAAGCAAGCCAAAGTGTGCTCATGAGTGAGTGTGTCCCCCTGGGATCCTGTGCACTGGCCACAGGACCATGGCAGGTCTGCAGTCCTGTCTGATAGGGGCCCACTGGAATGTATTTCTGGGGATGCTTGTTTCTTGCTTCTGGGTTGTGAGCCAGCTGTGCCCAGGTGGCCAAGAAGGCCAGGGGCACCCTGGCCTGGATCAGCACTAGCGTGGCCAGCAGGAGCAGGGCAGAGATTGTCCCTCTGTACTCAGCACTGGTGAGGCCACACCTCCAGTGCTGTGTCCGGCTCTGGGCCCCTCACTACAAGAAAGATGTTGAGGGGCTGCAGCATGTCCAGGGCAGGGCAGTGGAGCTGGAGAAAGGCCTGGAACACAAGTCCTGTGAAGAGTGGCTGAGGGAGCCAGGGGTGTTTAGTCTGGAGAAAAGGAGGCTCAGGGAAGACCTTATCGTGCTCTACAGCCACCTGAAAGGACACTTGTTGCCACGTGGGGAATGGCTTCTTCTCCCAGGTAACAAGTGAAAGGATCAGGAAAAACGGCCTCAAGTTGTGCCAGGAGAGGCTTAGGTTGAATATAGGAAGAATTTCTTCACAGAAAGGATTGTAAAGCATAGGAACAGGCTGCACAGGGAGATGGTGGAATCACTGTCTTTGGAAGTCTTCAAAAAATGTTTAGATATGGTACTTGAGGGCATGGTTTAATGGTGAATGTGCTGAGGGTGCTGGTTTGATGGTTGAACTTGATTATGTAAAAGGTTTTTCCAACCTTCGTGATTCCATGATTCTATATTGCTGCTTGGAAAATTTTCCAAGAAAGACCATGAAGTCAGCTGTAGGGCTAGCTCTCATTTTTCACATCATGGGAGCTTTCAAGTTGAGCTTCCCTTCCCTGTTTCTCTTTCAGTACACAAATACTGAAGCAAGAGCTGAAATTTCACCTTGTGTATTTTGGCTGAAGTGGTTACTCAAGAATTTGAAAATGGTTTTTAGTAGTTCTCCCATGACACCTTTCCTAGAAAAAGGTGTTAACAGTAATGTCTAACCCAATTCCAGGTGCAAGAATTATATTTTGCTCACCTAACTTCTCGCTACGTTGTCAATCTGCAGTGATCCTATCGTGCTGCATGTTTCCATGTGTTGATAAACAGCTGCTGTGTATCCTCCTCCCCTTCATGGATGAGTGGCTTCAGTCAATGAGGCTGTGCAGGGTTTCCAAAGCTCCTTGGGATTCTTTCAGATAACACATGCTATGTACACTGACGTTATTAATGTGATACCTAGCATCAAGGGAAGTGTTTTTTTCAGGAGAGAGGAATGAAACAATCAAGTTGTCATTAGGAAAGAAGACTGAGGAAACTGATTAAAAAGAGCGTGAAACAAGGTGGAGTACTCCTTTGACTTAATACAAGGAAGACCAACTTTGCTCCTAGGCTTTGGCAGCCCTGAACAGCTCTATTTTAGCCCATTTTGAGGATCTGGTCCTGAAAAAAAGAATTAAGAACCTAAATGTTTACTGCATGGAACTGGTGACTGCAGGGTATCTCTGAATCCATCAGCTTGGTGCTACTGAATGTGATTAGATGTTTCTACGAATGAAAGAGTCAAACAGAATGATGACACTTATTTTTATAGTGTAATGGGAGAGAAAGGAGTGTAAGGAGAGGAAAAAAATGCTTAAACGTGAAGAGACAAATATTAATGCAGAGCAGAGCAATAGTCGGGGAAAATAAGCTCAATATGAGTCATGCAAGTAGTGAAGTGTATGCTCTTGTAGGAAAGCTAGAGACCAAGATGAATGAAAAGAAGTTAAAAGGACAAATATATTATTAAAAAAAAAAGAGTAATTTTCTTCCAGAATTATATTAGAAATCCACTAGAGAGCTGATGAGCCTGAATAGCTCTGGAGGCTCAAGGGACAATTAAGAAGAGCAAATTAGGATATAAAATACATTTTATACTGGAATACCTGGTGAGCTTAACATTACCTTTTGGTAAAGAGTTGGCAGGAGTGGAGATACTTTTATACTTAATAAGCCCTCATTGAGTCTCATGATTTAGCAGGCAGTGTTACAAATAGGAGACTTGGTCTCTGCTTGTAACTTTGCCCCGTAATGCCCTTGTCTGTGCTTCATTTTCCTGGTCTTCAAAATGGAGATAAAGATAGTGGCTTTGTTGTTAAAGCAGTCTGAGATTGACCGACATGTATATGTAAATATAGAGAGTATTAATAATATATTTGAACTATGTTAATCTATTAAGTCAGCAGTTAATTTCTTTACTATTAGCTGAATTACCTCCTAGGAAAAAACAACCCCCAAATAAATGTGATTTAATTTATTGTTACAGCTATAATAAGGAACTGGAAGATTGCCAGTGCTCTTTTTATTGAGGTGGGAGAGATGATAAGGATGATCCAGGGAATTATAAACTCATGACCCTCATTTAAGTGCCTAAGAAAATTGTTGAGAAAGTCATTATAGATGTCATTATAAAGTACCTGAGGTGCAAACCAGCATAACTTTCTCTAAGTGTAAACAACTTCTAATATATTAGAATTCTTTCAAAAAGGTAAGGTAGTGCACAATGGGAAAAAAGGTAGATATACTGTAACTTATTTACACTCCTAAAAGGCTTTTGTTGAAGTTTTTCAGAGGAGGTTGTTAGGGAAAGCCAGTAATCAAGGGTTGAGTCTTATAGTCACACTGAAGGTTTAAAACTATCTTAAACAGGAAGGAAAGAAATTGCAAATTTGTACCAAGGGAAAAGGCTGGTTTGTCGTAGTTGGAAAACGTTAAGAGCAAAGCACCTCAGGGGTCATGCTGCTGTAGGGAATGATGACAGTACTGATGGTCTGGGAGAGAGGCTAAGCAGCTTGATTACCAACCCTTAAAAGAGATACAACGTGTGTTTTGTCAATCAAGTGAGCATGGATGAACTGGGAAACCTTCCAAGAGGAGTTTTCAAAGTGCTTAGTCCAGCTGAACCTCAGTGTGAGGAAATCTCCCCCGGTAAGAGCGTAAGGACTTCGGTGGTGCCCAAAGATAACACAAACCCAGGCATATAATAAATATTTGACAATACATTCGAGTGTTTGTAGCACAGTCATGTGAAAGCTTCTTTAAGAGGCTCAATGGTGAAATAGTCAACTTTGCCTGAAGAGGTCAGCAGGGGTTATGTCCAGCTCTGACCGTGCCTGGAAAATAGCCTTGTTCTGGAAACAGAACAAGTTGGCTAATGCAGGCCTGGCCTTACTGGTTGGGACAGAACCAGTTAAAACAGTGTCTTCTGGGATGGTTTTGTGCCAAGTTGTGTTTAACCTTCTGGTTTTGGTAGCAGGCATTAGCAGACCCCCACAGGGCACAGAGCGATCCCCTTATATCTTGCCTTTAAGTCTTCCAGTTTCTGATAATCAGTGGCCAAGGAAATTCCTCAACCCAAGACCTTCACGTTTAGAAACAATGCAAAGGACAGCAGAAGGAATCTACAGTCTATTAACTTGTTTTATTCCCTGCTTGAGCTTATTCCTAGTTTTGGTCTGCACCCACAATTGCCCAGTTTTCTGCAGTTGCATAGCAGGCAGCTTTTTTCTGTTGGTCTCAAACCTTTTCCGAAAGGCTCGGAGATGGCTTGCTGCAAAACCTGCGAAGAGAAGAAATACTTTTCTGTGTGTGACTTTTACTACCCACAATTTTCAGCTTCTGGTGTCTACTTCCTCGCCATTTTATTATTTATTTCCTCCTCATTATTTTTGTTTATTTTGTTTATTAAAACTCCCTAAACCACTGGAAATACACGTCGCTTTCCTGCTGCCCACCGCCTAAGCTTTGCACCCTTTTTACATATTAGAATGGCTCATTGGTAGATAAGACAAGGATCAGTGCATCATCAGTGCATTGTGGCTGGGAGAAGTGACAGTAGTGAGTAGATTTCAGTAGGTGGAAAGAGAATATAGGAGCTCCTCTTTTTGGTACCTGTGGGTTAAGGGGGTTTGTGCCCTAAGCATGATTTTACAGCTCCTAAATACTCATGAATACTTCTCTATGTTGTATTGTTGTACATTCTCATGTTCAAAAGAGTTGTCCCCAAAACTGGATTTTTACAGCTTGTGAGTAGTTCTCAAGAAAACATGCAAGATGCTGAAAACCTGTAAGTCAGATTTTATCTGTTTGGAAGTGAACATGCATTATTTTCCCTTTTATTGTGGGGTTCCCCTGGATACCTGCATGCCTCTGGATACACTTTTCTCTTTAGTGAAGAAATGGAGACGTGTGGGCTAATGCACGACTGAACCCGTGTCTCCAGATGTGAAAAGATAATGCCTTCAGAAACCGTTTTCATGTACACTCTTGAATTTAAAGGAGACACAGTGGGGGAAATACAGCAGGAATTCTTTATGTTCTGCGGCTTCCTGGCCTGTTCCTATGCTCATGCAGCAAACCTCATTGGACAGCTACTCTCAGGCTATTTTTTTTTCCTAAGGGAGCAATCACTTCAGTCGAGCCCTTTGTTGCCAAGGCTTCTGCTGTAACTTTACTACCCCCTTAGATTTTTTTTAGAGCGGCCCTTCAAAGCCAAACTTCCCTTTTTCCAGAAAGGCACGCGGCAGTAAACTAGGGGAAGCTTAGTGTGGGAAAGTGAAAGGAGTGATCGTTCCAACAAACTTCAGCCCCATTCCAGAAGGGCCTTCTGTGCTCATGATGTGCCCTGTTTATTAAGCTGGGAAGGGCACATGCTGCGCACCTCTGGGACTGCAGGGTGCAGTTGCTGTGGTGTAGGCTTGTGTGTAGGTGGAACGGCAAACACACGCCGTGTTTACCAGAGCAGCGATGAAATCTGATCTGCCAGAATTCGGTGCGTGCTCCTAGCAAGGCAGAAGCCTTGTGGTGTTAATCCCCTTCCCGCTGAGGCTTTGCCCTCCCAGGGTGGGGACGCGCACCGGGGCAGAGCGGGTTCCTCTCTGCCGCCGCTGTCTGTCAGAGCGCTGGCAGAGGTTTGTGGAGGTATTTATCCACTTCAGGCCAAACAAGCCAAGTGGCCTCCGAGCAAGGAGCCGCCTGTTTACATCGTAGCAGAGAGCGGTCATTACCCCAAGTCCTTTTCTCTGTCGTTCCCTCTGTGTCACTGCTCACCCCCTGGGGTCTCCGTTTTCATCCCGATTCCTACAGTAAGAATTTTTTATGCGTGGGTTTGGACGTGTGTGTTTTCTTTTCATAGTAGAAGGGGAAAAATGTTACATTGCACTCAAAAGAAATTACTTGGGGAAAACGAGTTTTCAGAAGAGGTGTTTATTTCACCGCCACTTCTTAAAAACCTGATAGCTATCTTTCATATTTAAAGTTTTTTCATTATCTGGTTTTACGTCAGGCAGAATTAAAAAAAAAAATAAAGGGTGTGGGGCACCCTTCTGTTCTTAATTGAACAATTCTTTTGAATTATGTAAAATATTTAATGAGGGGTTTGGGGATTTTGTTGTTTTGCTTTTGATTATTTTCGATTTGTTTTTTCTTTTAAATACATTCCTGTCCGTAGGTTATCTTCACATAACTGCAAAGATAGTTCTAATACTTACAGTCTTCTTAAATTTTTGCAGTTCTGGTAAATTAGTAAACTCCAACTACGTAAGATGGTGCTAAAGATCTTTTCTGACCTAAATGATTCTATGATTATAGAAAAAGTGGTCAGAGCATGTGAAATAAATAAGACAAAAAGAGAAGATAAAGAAAGTGAAAACCACAGTCTTTAGAGAGGACATCGTTGACGTGAAAACTTGTGAACTGTATTTTGAAATAGTCACAATAAGCAGTAAAAGCTGTTGTGGAGGCAGCACCTGCCCAAAGTTGCCTGCCAATTAGTGTTTTGTAGCAAGTGTCACTACATTGTAGCTGGATGTCTCTGTGCAGTGTCTCTGCAGTTAGAAAAGTTGTGAATCAACAACTTCACAGTGTCAAACAGCCAGAAATTTTTCTTCTCTAACGTGTTTCCCTTATAGAGCTTATAAATGTTAATTGTAAGAATAGCGAGTGTGAAACAGAAAACAAAGAAGCATACAGAATGTGTCTTAAAAAGGGAGAAAGCTCACTACCTTGAGGTACAACTACGTTGGAGTTTTGCCTAATTAAAGTCAGAAAGATGAGATGATTTGTTTTTCGGGTTGCTTAGTTCTGCTCTTATTCTTCAGTTTTATAATACATATTCTGCTTTAGCTGAGAAAGAAACCAACTGTGATTTTGAAGCACTAGGCTAAATTAATCCTGATCAATCCAAGTGGAATTATACTGAGGAAGAGTTTGGTCCAGGCTTTCCGAATGTACTGAGAGAGCAATTATAATCTAACCTGCAAGAAAAGCATGGAAAAATCTGAAAGAGCACACTGTTACCAACAGCATTTCTGAGGCACTTTAATTTGTCTTTCCATTATTTCATGCTGGTTACAGTTGTGCTAGTTACATATGTTCCCTTCTCCTTTCCTGTAGATTAACTATGGAAGGATAAATACATTTGCACACAAATATGTTTATAATAGAAAACTTCGTCATCCTTTTTAAAGAAAAATCTATGTATTGCTTACAACTACAGATACATACTATTTTATCAGATCTTAAACATTTGAAAATTGAAAGAAAAAAATATTTGAACTACTAGATTTGCTTTCAGCATAGGAAGAACTAAGATAATAAAAACATACTGTGTTTGTTTGTCTCTTCTGTGCATATCCCATTTAAAAAACCTGAATGCTGTAGAAAGTTCAGATAATGTCTCCTCTCTTCTGTAAGGGACTCGATATTCCTTACCTTCTCTCCACTGGCTTTTATATGTTTTGACATGTCATTTAGGTTCTTGGTGCATCAGGTCGTATCATCAATGGGATCTGTAGAATGAATATAAATGTATCTTCCTGGAGGGTGTTTTAAACATCTGGATCAAGTTGAAAGTCACTAGTACCAGTGTAAGTCCATATCTGCAGGGGCCTGTTGTACAGGGATGCTCCAGAGTCTCTCTAGCATGACTGAGAGGAAAAACCATTCCACTGGGCTCCATCTAAGAACTGCTGGATTTGATTCACCTTGCACTGGCTCTATTTTCTAACCCTGTTACCTCTGTGGAAGTCGTGGCAGTATAAAGCCAGTGTTCTAGAAGGAGCTCTATGCCATCAAACACTGCTTGTTGGCAGTGCACACCTTCAGGTCGGCCTGGCCAATAAGTGCTGAGGTTTGACATCCCAGAGAGAGTTGTGAATGTCAGTTGCTGTCCTTGCACCATGGTCCCAGCCCTGGCCAAGCTCAGCAGCAACTGCATCCTCTTAGCAGGTTACGGTTAAACTGCACTCTCAAGTTCTTCAGCCAACCCTTCCCCCCACCCCTAAAAACAACAGCAACAATCAAAAAACCCCAAACAAAATAAAACCCAAAGTAAATCTAAACTTCTGCAGTAAAATGTTAGACTAGCAAAATCCTTTTCAAATACTGCTTCAAATGGGAAAAAAAATTGAGTTCATTAACTGTACATGACAGAAATTGCATCTGTTAATAAGGATTTAGCCAATTGATGGTTTTGGAGACCACTCAGAAGTGTGACTTATGCTGTCATCCTTTTAGCTAAGCTAAACCAAACGGGATCAAGATGTTCTTGTTCCACAGGGGGATACCCACAGTTGCAGTTCTTCAGGATCAACAGTGGTGCTTTAGTTTCACAGCCTGCCTTAATCTGAATTATTGTTCAAGTCCAGGCAAGTACCATCCTTGGAGGAAACAGACCCTGTTAAAGCAGACAGAAAACCAACTATGTGCTGTATGTGATTAAATGTAAGTTAATTTCAACATAAATCCACCCACACAGTGATCTTGCTGTTACCCAGAGTTCATTAGACTTATCATTAGAAAGTGGGAACCTTGCTATCCCAGCCCTGCTTGTTGAGGGACACAGCTTCATGTCTCAGCCTGATCCCAGCCCTACCCAAGCTCCTTCGTGACCACAGCCAAGCCTTGGCAGCAAAAAACCAGCACCCCAGCACACAGATTTGAGATGCTGCAGCTACCAAAACAAATTGTGACACTCTGCTTTCTGCAGCTGTGCCCCTTCCTTTGCAACCCCGTCACTGTCTTGCTGATGGGGAGGGTGCAATGCAGCAGCCCCACGGCACCTGCTTGCCTCTGCACCCGAAACTCGCCTTTCCTCTCCCTCTCACCTCCTCAGGTGGTGTCAGAGCAAGCTGCAGCACTGCTCTGAACTTGTTCTATCCAGTTTCTGTAGCCAGCCTGTTCCTAGAGATACATTCCTGTGGCTGCCTGAAGCTTCACAGGAGGAAAAACCGTCCTGAGCTCTCGCATGCCTCCCAAGCTGTTTTATAGGCAAAGGTCAGATCATCATTTCTTCTGCTGCTCGTTCCCCAGTTTCACACTGTCTCTCGTGGCACAACTCGGGGAGGAAAAAACCCCGACACCTTTTATTTAAATGTGTATTTATAAGGGAAGCTGTGGAATGAGAAAGGGCAGAATTAATCTTCCTCGTTTTAAAAAATGTTTCCTTTCCCTAATTAAACATTTTTAGGTAACCAAACCAAATCATCAGAGTAAGAGGTGAGCAGAAGATTTTACAACTCCACCTATAACTTTATTTAAGAATGCAGAATTTCTTTGGAGGTCTGTGCTATGGAAAACTTTGTTGCTTAGGTTGCTGACAAAAGCAAAAGGTGTATTTAGAGCGCATGATCCAGGATAAGCAGATGACTGCCCCATTAACTAGCAGCACAAATGGCCTGGGACATGACTGTCCAAGAAGGGATCATGCTCCCAGTTAGCCCTCCTGGAGGACAGCAGGTGGAGGCAGCAATGCTGACCGGATCAGTCACTGTGGGTGGGGCAGGGCTGCGGGAAGATGGTTTTATCCTCAATTCCTCCTTGTTTTTAGGCACCCAGGTCGTGATGATAAAGCACCCCTCATTCCTTCGTGTTCAGATTATTCTTTTGGTCTGCACTGCTGTGGAACTGCTTGCACTGCACTCATGGTGGGCTGTGAAAATTTATGTCTACAGGAAAATAAAGATAGTGACTCAGCAGGCCTTACTCAGTGCAGATTATTGGAAAGATTATGTATCGTGTTCACAGCTCCATGTGAATAAATGGCTCGAGAGGTATCTGTATCCCAGAATTAGGCTGCTGGGTGTTTCAAGGCCACCACAGACAGGTAGCTGGAAATACTTGCTCAGGGAGATTGTGAATGAAGGTCAGTCAGTATTGATGAACGAATACAGTTCAAGTGGTGACAGCTGTGTTCTCTGGTAAGAAAGCTGCTGAGAATTATAATTGTGGAAATGATACACAGATGCTCAGATGCTAGGGCTTAGTGCTGTTCTGAAGCCTGCAGAATTTAGGTTCTGTTCCTGGGCATGCTCCTGCTGGTGGCTCATTTCCTCTGCAGAAGTACCTCATTGAGGGACCAAACCCTGTTCCCCTTGCTCACTGAGCTGGCGGGCTTGCCACAACAAGGAAAGGTGGAGGGAAGGCTCTGGGAGTCTCCACCCTGTAGGAAGGAGATTTGCAAGTATGGGTGTCAGATGTGATGTAGCTCAGGTGGCCATTTGCTTTCCTAGGCCTGGAAGAGTTGGGGCTCCAGGAGGTGGTTACGGAGTCTGCAGAAGGCTCTGCTCTGTGGCACAGGGAGGGAAGCTGTGTTGAGCACCCTTGTGCTTCCTTGCCCAGCTGTGCTTTGGTCACTGGGGCCAGGCACTGGAGGGACATGTCAAGACTTGATCTTGCTTGGGACTGTGCCAGTAGTGTCCATGTTCCCAAGTACCTCATCCCTTTCCAAATCAGCTGTGGGAGCTCTGGTATACCCCAAGAGGGGTTATTTGTTAATTAACTGTAAATGCTTTCCTAATTCAAAACACTCCCACATAAGCTTAACAACATCTGCTTCAGAAACCTTCCTCTTGGTGTCTTTAATGCTTTGGCTGGAAGAGTGTAAATCTGGGAATGTAAGAGGCCTTCTCTCTCTAGGTGATCATTGTCCTGCTGTCTGGGTGTGGATGTCTTCCACAACAGACAGGCCCCTCTTTGATTTGGTGGAAGAGACACCAATAAGTTGTGTTGGGCACTTACTTGTCTCTTGGTGAGATTTTAGTCCACGTTTGGCTTAACAGCTTTTCCAAAATGGCTGCACACCTGAGTAATAGAAAGCAGGGTCCTGAAAAGCAAATCAGTGCCCTGGTATTCAGAAAGAGTGACAAGAAACCCAGCTCCTTACTGCAAGGGGAGATGTGTCCTGCCAGCACAGGTCAAGATGTCAGAGATGGTTACCCTTGGTTCCCCTTTCAGTATCCATCACATACCTGCAGTCTTGGCTTTACAGAGACCCTGTGGTTGGCAGAGCACCCCATTGCACCCCTCAGTTGTACCTTTGCCCTTTTGCAGCATGAGCTCCATCCTTCTCAATGCAGCCACAACGTAAAACCAGGTCAAATAGTTCTGTCCTAAGGCTGAGGCACATTAGTCCTGGTTACAACTCAGGCACGGTGAGTAGAAGTTTCCCCAGGAAATTGGTTCCTTAATAAGCAGGTGTTTATGAGCTGATAAAAATTATCTCAAAGGCCAAGAATCAGCCTCACAAGTGGAGAGAGCAGAAATTATCAGTGGCTGTTTCCCCTGCTGTTGTGAGTCAGAAGTCAGTCTGAGGGTTTAGTGCACAGAGGGTTAAGACACTTGTATTTCAGTGCCTGCTAGTTGGGAAGAATCGTAAAGCCTGCACTTCTGTGTTGGTATGGGGCAAGTGCTGCAGAAACAGGAATTTTATTACATAACTATGCCTCCTACATAAAGCCTTTTGTGGGGGGAAGCTAGCAGGGCTCTGCGGCGTTAAAATGACACAAAACCTGCTGCCACAACCAGAGGCCTGGGTGTGCTCAAGACTGTATGAGATGCACACACTCCCTGTGGCCTTGCCGCATCCATGGATTTCAGTTCACTTGGCACACAGCTGGGAGGGAGGAGGCTGCCTGAGCAAAAAGTGCCGTGCTTTCCAGTGTGGAAATGGAACATGAGAGCGTGGGAGGGGTGCTGTTGTTTGTTGTCGTTTCACAAAAGGTTTAATTAAATGATTGAAAGGAAAGGGAGGGGAAATGCAACTCCTAACTCAGAAAATGCTGAGCTGGACACACCACCTCTTAAAAGCAGGGAGGCTCGGAAGCACTGCAGGGTCCATGAAGCCCTTCTGGGCCATGAATGGCTGTTTTGTGGTGGCCCCTTTGCCTTTTGTAGGAGTGCTGCTCGCAGACACTGCTGGAAGCTGCATTCTGCTATTGTCAGGATGAGGTGTTCCACCCGCAGTAAGAGACCAGGAATGACACTTGGAGACTTGGGGGAAAGAAAGAGGTCCTGGTTATTTTAATATTGGAGTAAAAAGGACCCTTTATCTCAAAGCACTGGATAAGCAACAAATCATATTAATGTCTCTTAGGGTGAATTGAGCAGCACTTTTCCTGTTGTACAAGTGAAAACTCTGACATTGAATGATTGTAATTCTCTCCCAGAAACGGCAGCTCCATGGATTTTCTCTGAGCACATGCCTAGTGGTCTGTCTGATGAGATTTGTGTTTTCTGTTGTCTTCTTCTTTAAGATCCAATGCACAAAGTTAAGAGGAAGTAAGAAGGTATTTCTGGTTTTGTGTGTGCTGTCATCAAGCCACCAATGCAGCCTTGAAGAGCATTCTTCTATCTGATTTTTCAATTCTCTGTAAGCCAAAATTAGAGCATTCTTTCTGTTCTGAAGAGCTGACAGATAAAGGGTTTAATTCAGAAAAGTATTTAAACCATCTGTATCTAAATAGGCATTTAAGCACTTCTTTGGATTGCATCCTAATAAGAATGCTTGGCTGAATGGGGCTGTAATAGAAAAACTGAAGGCAAGGTGTGTATTCTATTAGTGAAACACCTGGGGATGCCTGGAAAGCATTTTGCTGCTTCCATTTCAGTTTTGCTGTTTTGATTCCATTTTTGTTTCGTGGATTGGAGGGAGTCATGCAGACATAGCCCCAGTGGCACAGGGCAGGGAGAGAAAGCAAAAGAGTGATGGTGTAGGTGATATAGCCTAGCCAGGGTTGTTCTACAGGGAAATGGCAGAGGTGTGGATGAAAATCAACTTCTGGTTTTTTAACTTACAAAACAAGATCTAACTATTTTAGTTCCCATATGGTTGGGAGGAATGAAGAGCTGGGTCATGAATATTGGGTTCCCCTAGGTGTTTAGTTGGCTGTTGGTGGTACCCTGTGGGGGATAATCATGTGTGACTTCTATCAGCACTGGCAAAAAAAAGTCAGGTCAGAAATAAAGGGTTAAATTCTGACCCTTGTTGGTCCAAATTAAAAGGTTTGCACTACCTTAATGAGGAATGCAAAGGTTTAGGTGTTGCTTAGTCACTGGGCCTGCAGGGATTTCAGACAGCATGACATAACTTATGGATCCTCCAGGTGTATTTTTATCAGCACAGTCATGATAACATATGTCATGCTGCCACTCTGCACTGTAGATGAAAACATTGCAACTGGTGGCCTGTGTGCTGTGCCACAGAGTGCTTCTGAGTAGCCTCCCACTTTTTCCAGAGGATCACGGCATGGTTTGGGTTGACAGGAACCTTTAAAGATCATCAAGTTCCAACTTCCCTGCCATGGGCAGGAACACCTCTCACTAAACCAGGTTGCTCAAAGCCCCATCCAACCTGGCCTTGAACACTTCCAGGGATAGGTCCATCTACAGCTTCTCTGGGCAACCTCTTCCAGTGCCTCACCACCTTCACAGCTGTGTTGAAACCCAGCTTTTGTTTTGCCATCTTTATGTTTAAGGATCTCTTCCTTCTTCTGTGTGTGTGCAAGGCCCCAGAGGTGAGCACATCAGAGCCTCAGCACAACGTGCAGGGTTTGCAGACTGCAGTACAGCTGCTCCCAAGGTGAAACCATAGTCAAGTCCTTCTGTTTCAGGAGATCTTTTCATTGCACATCCAGCAAGTCCTAATTATTCATTTCAATGACACAAGCAAGGCTTTGCTCCTATTGGCATCGCCATGTCAGTGGAGCAGCACTGCTGGGTCTCTTTTGCCTGAACACAAGAGTCAGGTGGTTCTAGCACTGCAAAGTCCGTGGTAGTGGCTCTAATGCAAGTGGCAGGGAAAAGCAAATGTCACAGTGGATCTGATCTGTGCTGAACTGACAATAGCAGATGCTGGAATCGATCGAAAATCATTGAGAGAGAACAGAAAGGCTGACTTAGTTTTAACCCCATTCTTCAAGTGCTCTCTCTGCCTGTCTTAACATGCAAAATCCCAACAGCCCCACTAAGGTCAGGGAGTGGGAGTGAATACAGCAGTTTTGTTATCTACAGAAAGCATTTCATGCCTGACTGACTTGGATGCACCATGAACGAGTTACTTGATTAAAAACCAAACATATTAGAGGCAGAGGTGTTTTATAAATATCCCTGTAAGTCTGCAGCTGACTTAAAGAAGAGGTCAGCAAAATTTTTTAGCAGCCAAACATTTTGCACAGCCTGTCCAAGTAGAAGCTGCATTTATAAAGTCTCTGCCTATACAAGGCAGGCACAGGAGGCCTGTTCCATGTTCATAATGTTTGCTGAACCTTTCTACTGTAGTGTTAAGTATTGAAATTAGCCTGCAGTATTTTAAAGTTGCTGTTAAAAAAACTACCATGGCTGGTATGATATAAGTGGCTCGATAAAGCCAAGGAAATGCTGTGCAGAGGTGAAGTTCTGGTGCTGCAGAAGAAAGTGGCAGGCCTTGTGCTGACTGCAGTGAAAGGCAATTTTACAGTTTGCAGTGGTTAGCAAGCTGAGAGTCAGGCTTGGGCTTGTCATTGTTTCCCATTTCCTGTCACCTTCCCTGTAAGGAGACAGATGCAGCCTTATTTGTCTTGCAGTTACTGTGAGCTGAGAGGAACAAGAGAGAGCTGAGAGTACATGAAAATAGCCTTTAAATAGTCTGTGCAGTTAGATATAGGAATATAACATGCAAAGTACCCATGGCATGATTGACACATTAAAATCACAGCTTGTGATGTGTTACTACTAGCTATTAGAAATTGTGTAACTATGTACAACAAACATCTCTCAAAATTACTCTTGGCTAAAGCTTATCATGCAGAGCACATGAATTCTCTCCAAAGACCTTACAGATGGAAAGCTAGAGGAAAACAGGTGTGAAGATGTAGCTGAATAAGCCCCACACTGCAGTGTGTTTGCCATCAGACTTCACACAGTTCTAGTTGAGTATACCTGTACTGCAAACAGACCATGTCCTGTTCTTTGTCTCACAGTGCTGTGCTTGTCCCCACGACACGGTGTTCCTGGGCTCAGCCCAGCGTCGTATGACCTGTTCTCAAGCATTTGCTCTCCTTTGGGCCATTAATGAATTTGAGTGGCTTGTTTTTCAAGGGACAGGCTTTCCCAATAGTGAACTTGTTCCCATCCCCTGGGTTATGAAACAAAAGAAAAATTTAATCCACAAATATTAAAAGGTATGGGAGGCTGGGCGGTTCTGTGTTTTGTAAGGCATCACCCTCTGCTCTGAGCTGGTGTCCCACTATTTCCAGCAGTCCTAGAGTTGACACATCTTCGCTCAGTGTGGGGCAAGGTGACTCAGAACTTATCTTCATGTCCAGGGCTGCCTGCTTTTTGTTGGTCTTTTGCTTGTATGAGAATGCAAAACATGAAGGAGCCCACGTCCATTCCTTCTGCAATTTTCTGATGGTCAGAATGCAGCCAAACTCATGAAAGATGATTGAGGGGATAGGGCAGATAAAAATTCTTACAGACAGGATTATGACACATGATTCAAAGAAATCTACTGGGCTGAAAAGGGGGATTCAAGTTCAGTTTTCATAGACCAGAGATGCCAGTAAATTTGAAAAGCAGATTCTGTTTTGCATTATCACCACCCATTTTTTTCCAAAGGTTTTCTACTTTTCTAAGCAGCCTCCCTATTGCTGTAGCTATAAATAACTGTATCCATGTGAGAGATTCAAGTTTAAGCTTATATTTAACCTGAAAAGTTACATGTAACAGAACTGTATTAAAGATGATAAACCCCTCATTGTTCTGTTCATGTTTTGTCTCAGTGTAGCATATATTTCCATGGGTATGTGTGCATACAGACAGGTATTAACATAGGTAGACATGCCTAGGACAAAAAACCAGTCCCAATTCTCTACTCTATTTCTGTAGTTGGTGTAATTAACTTTCATCTTGCAAAGGGAGTAATTCTGTTATAAGGCAACAGGCCAAATAGGCAAAACCCTGTCTGTCTGCACACAAAGAGTAAAATTTAGATAAGTATGTTATGTGGCAAAATCTGTAGTTGCTAATTTTGGTCATTTCAGGTTCGCTTTAAGAATTGCATTTTCTAGACCTTGCCAAAGGATTTCTGATGCTGGTTTCCTCTTGGTGTTTGGAAAGTAATCATACTTTATCTTCCCAGCAAGCTTCGTAGTGCGTTTTTTGTTAAAGTTTCGGTTTGATCATTGCTTAGAATGGCTGTGCTTTTGAGGACATGGAAAAGTTGGTCTAGTTTATATAGAACAAGGAAAGTTACTGGCATGCTAGCTGGGAAATGCCTAGATAGTATGGATCATCTGCCAAAAAGAGCAGGAGTTTGGGGTGCCCATCCTTTGCTTAGAGGAGGCTTTTGGCATCTTGCTAGGGATGTTCCTAAATTCCGAACTGAGAAGCAGGTTAATGGTGTAAGCCCATAGACGACTGTGGTGCCCCGAGTTCATTTTGCTGGCTATAAAGATCTCAACACAGAGGTTTGGGAGTGTAGTTTCTTCCTTGCTCTTGTTCTCTGCAGGCGTTGAGGAAACAAACCAGCTAGAAACTAGACAGTCAGCCCAGTGAAATTGTTGGAGAACACTGTCGTGGTTTGATACTGGCCAAACGCCAGGCACCCACAAAAGTCGTTCGCTCGCTCTCTTCTGCTGTAGTTGGGCAGAGGAGAGGGGGAAAATAATTAACAAAGGGTTCATGAGTTGAGGTAAGGATTTCTTATTATTGAGAAAAACATTACAAGGGCAAAGCAGACTTAAATTTAAAGGTACTAGGTAACTTTATTATTAAGAGAGTCAGTGGAGGATAATGAGAAGTAAAAGAAGCCTTTAAAACACGTTTTTTTGCCCCTCAGCCCCTCCCTCCTTCCCACTGACAGCACAGGGAGTTTTGGTCCATTCGTCACTTGAGGTCGTCTTCTGTTTGCTCAGAGAGAAGAGTCTTTGCTGTGCCATGGGGTCCCTCCCACGGGCAAACAGCCTTCCCAAAACTGCTGTGGTGTGGGTCACTTGTCCCCTAAGGATAGGCTGCTCTTGTTTGGAAGCAGGGGCCCTCTCTCTCCATTCAGGTCTCCCACTGGATCACAGCTTTCTCTGGCATCCACCTGCTCTGGTGTGAGCACTTTCCCATCCACTGTGAATGGATCTGTGCATCCCCCACGGACTTCCTGCATTACAGGGGGACAGTTTGTTTCACCATAATCCTCACTAGGCTTGCAAAGGAATCTCAGCTCCAACACTTGGAGCATCTCCTCCCCCTCTTTCCCACTGACCTTGGTGCCGCCATGTTGTTTTCCCTCTCGTGTCCTCACTGCCTCCTCTTCTCTGACCAGAAGAAAAACTGCTGCCCGTGGGTACCATTGCCAACAAGTGGCACCGACTCGGAGATTCCTGCAGGATCCCAAAGCACTGAGAGGTTGATCTCGTGTGGGTTCCGTGTCGGGGAGTCTCTGGCCGTGTTCCCGCTGCCGGCCGGGCGGCCTCGCCGCCGTGGCGCGGGCAGTGGCGGCTGCCATGGAGCAGGGGCTGTTTAAGGCCTCTCCTCGTGCGGGCGCACGAGATTGGCTCTGTCGGCCATGGTGGAAGCTTCTGGCAACTTCTCACAGAAACCACCCCTGTGCCCCTCCATCTCCCCTGCTACCAAAACCAGGCTGTGCCAAACTAACACAAACATATCCCCCCCACCCAGTCTTTGTTCAAAACTGCTGCAAGCAGCCCGGCTGTCAAAGGTTCAGAGCGCTCTGTCAGATGGAATGGAGGGATTCAAATGACTGTAACAAAGTTAGCTGGCACAGAGCTGTGCAGGCAGCCTTTGCCCCCCTGCCACATTGCAGAGTGGTGGCTACTGAGAAAGGATTTTCTCCATGGAGGATGCTTTTGCATGTGAACATGGGGTTAGTTATTAGCACTCAGCTTAGGGGTCCTGTGCCTGAGGGAAATCCATGGCTTTGAACGCTTCCTGGCCTCAGCTGAAGAGTTCAGTGACTGTGTGCAAGCCCTTAGGAAATACCAGGTAACAAGTGTTAGTTTGTAGCGCCATGGGAAAGCTGTAAGTTAATGAGCCTTTACCTCATACTTACTATGACCTAGCAAAGCATGAGCGCTTACTGTGGCTCATCCAAGTCCTGCTAGTTTGTTGTGCTTGTAAACTCGGCTGCTTGTCTGTGAACTCACAGACACTAGTGAAATCCACAGCCTCTTCTTTTATTTTTATTTTTTTATTTTGACCAATTTGACATCTGTTGCTAATCAAATGTATATGGGTTTTAGGTTCCTTTTAGCAGGAATGTTTTAGTCAGATTTTATGGCTAGGTCAGCCATTTTCAATGAAAACTATTATTTTTCTTAGATACTCACTGAACCTGGGGGAGGAGTCTTACTATTGTTGTTTTCCCGAATGTTAGAGGTAGCAAATACTTTTTCTACTGAGCATGAATAACAGGTGGTTCCACTACTGCTTACGGGAAGGAGTCACATTTTGTGGGGAGTACTAGTGTTTCTGGAGCCTGAAAGGCAAAGAGTGGTCGTAGTCCCTGTGTTTTTGCACAACCCTGGATTTCCAAGGGTGTTTCTCTTTGTTAATGCTGTTTGCTTGTTCTTTTCAAATGATCAAGAATGGAGGTATTAGGGAATGAAATCCAGCACAGAATTCACCACCAGCCACTCAACAATGTGAGGCAGAGGAGCAGGGGAGAGAGCATTCCTCCCAAGCTTGTCGGGAAGGATCAGCTGAAGGGTGACAGGCTTTAAGTATTCTGCCTGAGTGTCAAGTCTGGAAATAGGATTACAAACCAGTGACAACTGTGATGACTGCTATTATGTGGACACCTGTTCACCCAGTGCTGGACACAGGCTAGTGTCCATGTAGGATATCGAACAGTCACCAGATGGTGATGGCTTTGGGTTGTTATGCATTTTTTCTAGATTTGATCCCGCAATTCAGACAAGATGCTCTTAGCTAGCAAAACAGTACTAGAAAGGACATGTAGCTCTAAAAGAATTTCAAATAAAAAGGTTTGCTAATGAACCACAAAATCACTCTGTGGAATGTATTGAGATTATTGTCACTGAGGTTTAACTATGTGCCAAGGTCTAAAGTAGGCACTAGATAAATGGTTCCATCATGCAGTCATTAATGTCATTGTGTTACTGCTGCTTTTGTTGGTGTGTTTTACAAATTGTTTCTTTCAAGTCTACTGGTAATTATTTTTCTTACCAAAAGCCTGTGTTAATTTCACTGGACAAAATTTGGACCCTGATGTGGACCTACCCAGGAAGGGTGAACGGAGATGAGTTTGAGTGTGAAAAGAAGAGTCTGCTGACTTTCCTCTTCCAGTGTACGGCCTCCTGTTGGACAATGAGCTGTAGTGTCCAGGGAAGTCCCGGGGTCCAAAAGTGGGGAGAATGGAGAGGGGAAGAAGCCCCTCAGGTGGTCTAGTTTTAACAGAGCTCCTCCAAAGTCACTGGAGTATGACCTTGGCTGGCAGAAACTGCTCTGGCTTCATCAGTGTTGTGTACTGTTATCCTCAGAGATGTAAATCAGCATAAGCTCACTCTGGCCCTGAGAATGTTTCAGGTCGCTGTGAAATCCACAATCCCTTTTAAATGGTGAAAAGGTGGTTTGTAAGACCCAAAACATACTCCCACTGATGTCTGCTCATAAATCTATGCTGCTTAGGTATGATGCTCCTGTTCTATCTCTCTGTATTTTAAATTGTTCCATTTGCTGTTCAGTTCACAATAATTCTCTTAATTTTGGCCATTTATTGCCCTTTCAGTCCCATTTCAGATTTTCTTTTGGATTTCTCATGGTTTTATCCTAGATTTGCTACTGCAATGTCTCTATTCTTTGTTGTCATGTGATTAGCACATTGAGGTGAATATCTGTTGTGTTTCGCTTCCAAACTGTTCTAAGGATTTGCTGTACCGGGAAACTTCTTATATTTGTGCTTTCAAACATTTTGCACGTCTTCTGTCTTATGGAATTTCCCCCATATTTGTTGTATTCTTCATTTGGATTTATTTGCATGTAGATTACATCTTAAATTTTACATTACATCACCGGCTGGTTGCAGAAGGACGTGTCAAACTTAAGAAGAAAATGTTGAGCTGTTGGAACATCACTTAGAAAATCCACATTGCAGTTATCCTTTACCTCAGTGCTTTATCCCTGTTTTACAGAAAGAGTTAACAGCTGTACTTGCGTGGCTAAAGAGAATTACTAGACTGGCTGCTAATTACCTTCTCTGGTGGGTCAGACTTTCCAAGAAGCAGTTTATTACAATTAGAACTGTCTCTCTGGTCTCTCTCTTCAATATCTCTCTCTCTTCTTTTTTCCCCCAGGAAAATATTTCAGAGGGTGTGCAAAACCTGCTTTATTATTTGAAGAGAAATAGTTTTTGAATTTTATGTGAAAAAATAGTTTGTGAATTTCTCCTTGGGGGTTTATTAGTGGAAGATTTTGCCTGTGTTGCTAAAATGGGTAGCTGAGTATTATCTGGATAGTTGTTCCTTTTCCTTCATTGTATTTCTGTTGGAAAGTGGAGTCCAGCCCCATTGATACTTGGGATAGTTTTCAGCTAGTGATGTATACACAAGGGATTTGAGCCCATCTCTAGTTCTTGTATCCCTAGTCTGTGTGCATTTCTTGTTTGTGCCTTTGTGTTATCTCCACTTGATAGTAAATGGCAGGGAGGCAGTTTTCCTCTTCAGTGACCATGATATTGTTTGGTGGTGTGGTGATTAACGTTCAGGTCATTTTTTGTAGTGTAGAATATGGCTGTTCCTGCAGGCTTTCCTATCGATCAGTTGCTTTAGATTTTTCCAGTTTCAATTATTACTCAGTAATTTTAGACTTAGACTAGTGAAATACATAATTGTAAATGCTGTTTGGGTGCCCTAGTCAATTCTTTCCTTTCCAAACTTAAAAGGCTGACAATTGAATTGTTGCAGTTGTCACTAGAATCACATTTTGAGCTTGCAGGAAGACACCATGCTCATCTCCTTGTAAGACTTAAGTCTTTTGGCTGTCATTTGGGGATAGTGTTTTGCTCCATGTGAAGTTGATTTGAGGGGCACTCCTTTCATCTTCTGTCCTACTGCTGTGGGTGTCAGAACCCCAGGGCTGCCTGGGATACCTGCATCTGTGGCCAGATCTCCCTGCTGCCTTCCTCACCAGGGTGTAGGACTCCGTCAGGGTAGTCCAGCCTCAGGTAGACAGAATTGTCTGTCAGGTAGCAGAGGACGTCACACTTGTCTAGCACCCTGATTTATTGTTTTGGTTCCCCTGAAGTACTTGGGCTGTTTCACATCCTGACTTTTATTATCTGAGGAATATTATCAGTGGCAGATAATTTCTCTGTCATGGAGGCAGCTTTCAATTCATGCTTTCTTGAGTTTGAGCCTGGGTTATTTGATTCTATCTGATTCCACCCTTTAGCTCTTGTAAGCAAAACCTAAAAGCTGCAGGAAGGCTGCTGCCAAAAATCAGCTTTTCAGAACAGGAGAAACCTTTAGTGTTCTGTGTTCAGTGGTGTGTCAGTTGCAAACTCTTCATGCTGATTTATAAAGCTTTGCATGGCCTTCGAGTGTCTGATGAAACTGTCTTGATAACCACCCACCAGTGCTGCCTTCCTGACTGCCTGTGGGACTGGATTTCATTCTGCCACTCACAGAGCATTTCACCATTATTCTTCTGCCTTGTGAAATTCTCTTTCCATGATAAGAGCTATCATTCCACTGAAGTTTTGTAAAAGAAACCTGGTTTTTGGTGGAACTACCTGACATCAGCAGCAAGGTTCTCAGCTGGCATTCTGTTACTGGTGAGGCATGCAACATAAAGCAGCAGCTTGACCTAATGGGTCACGATTGTTTAGAAATGCATTTTTATCGTAATTTTGAAAGACTTTTTTAAAAGAGGCAATTAGTGATGCAGTCAGAAACAATTTAAGACCAGGAGTTGACTGCTTGAGCGTTTCATTGTCATGCTGCTATTTCTATATTGTGTGATTGAGCATATGTCAGCTGCCTCAGTTCTCATCTGTAGGAGGAAAGGGAGTATGTATCCTTCTGCATTCACTGCCCTAGACATGCTGTAAATGTGCTGTGAGAAGTGGTCAAACAGTAAAATCGTTTGGGCTGAGCAGGGTCTGGTGACTCCTCTGGGAAAGAGGTGTGACCTCACTGAAATGTCTGGAGTTGCTCAGATAAAATGATCCAGAGGAAGGGCCTCCCACATGGAGAAGGGGATCCACTACAAAAGCAGAGAGGCAATGGTTTAGTGCCAGGTCGTGTTAACTGAGGACTCCTCAGAGACAGTGTATTGGGTGTGCCAGTTAGCAAGATCACATCATGGTGTTTTGCTGTCCGGCTGTTTGTCTGGCAGCAAAACACCATCCTTCTGTTATTGCCTTAATTTCTGTTCTCTCAACCAGCATGGACATTTTAATAACAAGCTGTTGCTTAAAGAGGATCTATATAAAATATAACTGAACTACCATTTTAGAAGCAGTAGGGAACTCCTTTGGCTACTAGGAATTCCAGATTATTTACATTAAGAAAACTTATATATGTAAACTTTTCCATGTAGGCTACAAAATCAGTTATGCTAAAATGAGTGGCATGGTAAGGTGGAGGCTTAGAATTTGTTTGTCTTTGTCACAGCAATTGTATCTGCAACATGGTAGAGGCATGAATGGGACTAGGGACTGGGTAAAGAGTGATACCCCCACCACCACCCCCAAAAAAAACCCCTCCCAAAACACAGCCAAAACTGAATCACGTGCACAGAGTGAGGATGTGTTCTTTGGTTATTGTTTTATTCTGTTGTCCTGAACTATTCCTCCATGGCTGCTCAGGTAGCTGGGTGTTGAGAGAGAGATCCAGACCATTTCCAGAATGTTTTTTTCCTTTAGGCTTTTTCTTGTTCTTAGTGGTTTTTTCTGCTTTTCCTTCAATGGTTGGAAGGAGCAAGTTTGTTTATGAAAATCTTGTCTATACAGAAAAACTCTTCCCTCTAAGTGTGCTTAGCTTTTTTTTTAACAAAACAGAAAGTAGACAAAAAGAAGGTTTGGGATTTTTTTTTCTTCTAAAGAATTATGTGTTGTTTTCCTTAAGGTAAATTCCCTATTTTCCCGTACCAAATGAGAATCTTTAAGTCCACAGAAAAGAGTATTGATTAGTCTCCTACAGTGAAATTACTGAAGCATATAGGAAATATGATGTTTACGGTGTTTAAAAAAAAATCACTTAATTATTCCATTTCTCCCTGCTTATTCCAGTAACTTAAGGTACAAATTAAAAGATGGGCTGTTAACAGGCATTGCTCTTCCTCAGAGCATGCCAATTCAGAGGTGGGCATGCAACTCAGTCCTTCAAGTGAGAGCTTTTAAACTGTGTATAATGTGGAGATTGTGGGACTTTGAGTAACCTGTGAAAAGTGGAAGGTGTCACTGCCCATGACAGGGAGTTGGAGTGATGCCTAAAGATTTTTAGCTTTTTCATATATTTGTAGCTTTGTAGATTTATAATATATAGCTGTATAGTTTCCAGCACTTTCTTACCCTTTCTCACACTTCAGGACAGTGGCTAACCCTTTCTCACACATCATGTCACACTCTTGGAATTCTATTTAGTCTTATTTTCAAGAAAAGAATTTCTAATAGGGACATCTTATTTTACACCAGCTCTTGGGAGACAAGAAATAGGGCAAAGAACCTCTTGGAGAGACTCCAAGGGGCAGGCCCAAGGGTGAGTCACTTGGACAACCATTCTCCTACTGGATGTACTTGCTAGATATACTAATTAATTAAACTTAAAAAAATTGTTAATCTGACACCATGGGTGTGCATATCTATATTTTGTGCACCTGAAAGCTTTATTAAAGAACTGATCTTTGTTATCACCTCTAATATTGTTTGAGAAATTTCTTTCAATTCTAGGCAACAGGAGCAAGATGATCTTTCAGGTTCATTCCAACCCAAACTTTTCCATGATTCTGTATATTCAGTACCATACTTCCTGCAAGCACAGAACAGGCTGCCTTGAGAGGTGCTAGTCTCTCGGCTCTTCCTAAGCTCAGAGTTCAGCAACAAACAGGAGATGATGCCTTCAGAACAGAACTGAGTCCCTGCTCCCTGCAGGGCTGTTGCTGTCGGCTGGCAGCCCCCAGGACTTCAGTGCTCCACATGAGGTGGGCACTGGATCTCTGACAAAAATGTTACTTGCAACTCCTTGATGCTGCAAAGAGATGAGAGAAGAGGAAATAAGGCCACAGAGTTTACTCACGGGTGGAGGGTGCCAGTGCCACTGAGCTCAGAGCCTTGGTATCACAGGTCTTTTTATTTCATTCTCCACTTAGAATGCAATGTGCAGACACATGAAAATGAGATGTCAGAAACCAAAATATATTATTGGGTCTGGGGTTTCATTTCAGTGTACTGTATTGCTATTGCAAACAGATTTCACGTTCATGAGATAATAACAATGATCGTGAACTTCATTTCAAGTTATTAATATACCCCAATGGGAATCTTCAAAGCTGTGTAATACCCAAGTTTACATTTTCAGTAAGTTCTTTGAGCACTTGTAGAAGATGACTGTGAATTCAAATGCCTCAAATAACCTCCCTACCAAAAGTGTGGAAAGGCACCTTCTAAAAAGTCCACTAACTCCCAGGTAGACTTTCTGCAGTCCTCAAATCGCTGCTTCCCTGGAGCTGGGTTCCTCTGTCCTTGGTGCCACACATTGAGGCATTGCCAGAGCAGTTCTGCAGAGGGCAAAGCCCTGGGGAAGTCACCAGGTGCCATGGTGGCTGGGGGGACAATGGCAGACTGCCACCCTCGTTGTGGGTAATGTAAAACTGAGGCCCTGGCAGAGTCTGGGGAAATGGAATAAGAAGCCTTTTGTGGTGTCCCTTGAATGCAGGTCATCACATTCACCAAAAGAACACAAATTTTAGATGCATGCACCATCATAGACCATCAAGGTGACTGGCTTCTATGTGATGCCTTTCATACTACTGGTGAACCTGATCATTACTTCTTTCAGTTATAAAATCTGAAGAATTTTCAGTAAGAGAGCATTCCCATTCCCACTGGCTTTGGTAAGAGTTTGTCTGAAGCACAGGAGAGGTGACCATGCCAGGGCCTTGCTTTTCTTAGGCACTTTCAGTCTCTTTGGCCCTGCTCAGTCAGGTAAACATCTCAGGTTTGTTTTTTCCCTTTCCTCTTTTTTTTTTTTTCTAAATTTTTGTTTTCTTTACACCAGACTGTTTCTCACAGTACCAGTGGCCTACTCTCAATAGTCAACTTTTTCCAGCTCTGCTCAGTTCCTGTAATCTGTAGATTTTTGTTGGCAAGGTGAAGTCCTTCTATATAGGAAGTAATAGGAGAATTAGGCATGCAACCCATGCTGTGGACCTGTTCCTGCAAAAATGCAGTTCCTCTTTAACAATTACATGTATGTTTTGGATATATTGAATCTAGGGAAGTACCATTTCCTTTCCTTTATTATATATCCATTGTATTGTTGAATATAAGGAAAATGTAATAGAATTGTCACACAAAAGAGGTGAAAAGGATAAAACAACACCCTTGGTTGCTTTTAAGCTCCTCTTTCTGAGTAGAAGGAGGGTCCTGGTTGGGGGTTTTCTTTGAGCTGATCTTTTTAGAGCTGTTCAGCTGCTGCATTTCAGTGGGTCTGATTTGGAAGATTATGTGTCCAAAGTTGGAAAGACCAGCAGTGATACACTCCACATGTAGAGGAATTTACATTTAGTTTTTAAACTACAATTTTAGAACTGCAGAAATGTCAAGTAATTGGGAGAAAGAATAGGATCAGTGACATTGGCTCTACAATTACTTCATTTGGGGATGGGTGGAGAGGAGGGAGACATACCTTACATGTAAGACTACAATAATGCTTTCCCTGGTGGGTGCTCAGAGCTCTTCTTTAACAGTGGCAGAAAGGAAAATGCCTGATGCCAGTTGCATGGGAGGGTTGCAGGCTCTATGTTCCCTGTGTAATGATCTGCATGAAATCTCTTATGTTGCTCTGAACAGCAGCTTGAAATAATCAGTAATCTCTCAGCACAAGCCTCCTGTGTTTCGTAAAGGAGCTAAGAGCTGCAAAAAAAATATGTGTTTTTTTCTGTCTTAACACTCTCCTGTGCTGTTTCTTTCCCTGCTCTGTAAGAAACTGTTGTTCAGAAGCAGCTGAGATACAAGCTCATGCTTCTGGAGGTTGAATAATGGTACAGACAGTGTCTTGCTGCAGTTGGTCAAGTCTTGGGGTTTTTGCTAATAGATAGCAGGAGAAAAAGTGGATGAAGGTAAACTCATTTGTCTCTGCATAACCTTATCTCTGGCTTTCTTCCTTTCCCATCTTTTTTTCTTCTAACACGTTGCATTTTGCATCTGTATTGTTTCAGGCACAGAACCCGTGCTTTACGGCTTGCATTAAATACAGGCTTTATTGAGATTGTCTGTCGTTGTTGCTGTTTGTAGGCTCTAATTAAGCTCCTATATTAAAAATGCAATATGCTGAGCTCTCAAGCTGCTTTCAGTGAGATGCAGGGCACCAGCACCTGTTGCTGCCGTCCCTGGGGGAGGCAGCACTGGTGCAGAGCAGACCCTCTGCGAGCAGGGGCAGAGAAAATCCTCTAAGCCATCCTTCCTATCACTCTCTCCTCCTCTCTCTCACGGGTGCACACACACGTTGCCAGAGAGTTGTGCTGTCTGCTGCTCCTGCTTTCTGTTGCTAAGTGAACAGCTCCAGCTCACACACAGAGCAGAGCCAATAGCATCCTGACCTCTGAAGGCTGCTAAAAGCTGAGGAAAGGGAATCTAATGGTGCCATCTTGGCGTTGCTCTCTCCTCACCCCCCTTTCACAGGGAAGTGGGGAGGGCAGAGGGAGAATTCAGGATGCTGGAGATAATTCATAATAGCCACTTGTGTTCTGGTGATACACGCAGCAATACCTGGGGAAAGAAATAGAATATTATGCTCCTTTGTATTTATACAGACACAGAGGCAAACATGTTTTTCCTTGTGCTGTGAGCTCCAAGCTGTGATTAGGAAATGAATTAACACTATGAAGTTATTTTGCTGTGCTCTTTGCAGCTGTTAGTCTTCTACTAATCACTGACACTGGAATATATTGTAAGGCTCATCTTTCCCTCGACCAGAGAAACACTGAGCATTGCTTCAGCCTTGCTGTCACTAGTCATGACACATTTATCACCTTACAGCTATTGTTTCCCTGCTCTCCTTCAGGAGTATTTGGGAAGAGGGAGTTGCTCAGCACACTGCAGCAGTAGTGTGATGTCTGCAGTCCCAGTAAGCACAAAGCCACATAGTCAGTAGCTATAGGATTTGGCCATTTTATAGTCGTATTTTATTAAAATAAAATTTGTTTGGGCTCCCCTCTCACAAGTGCAGCACAGGATTTTTGTGATTCAAGTGGTAAGATAAAGCATGTGTTTGGTAGCTTAATGCTCAGTGGGAACCTAGTGAGGTTGTTTTGTATGTGAAGTTTTTCCTGTTTAAAGATGTTTGCATCTTGAGTGCAGTTTTTTAGGCACAGCGAAGAAATGGGTGAATTTTATCTGTAAACCATTAGTGCCAGTGAGAAAAAGTACTTGTGTTTGCCCTGTGGCTGGGTTGAGTGTCCTGGTGTTATGTGAGGAGTGTAGCACACACTTTGCCTCTAAGCAGCAGTGGGAATGATTGCAGCTAGTTCTGGAGCTGGAAGGAAAAGACATAACCCTCTTTCTAAGTGTAAATGAGAGCAGCATGTCCAATGTTATTGTTTGCATGTCACAACCACCAAGTATTTTTTTGCACCCAGCTGCAAATCTCGAGGCAAATGGTGGGTAGATAAAAGGTATCTATGGAGAGACAGTGGTTGGTGGGATGAAATACCCCTCAGAATAAGTGATTGGAGCTGATGAGCACGGTAGATTTGTGAAACTCAAGTACTCCAATAAAGAAATCAGATTTTTTAGAAAAATTTTACTCATAAATGACAATTGATCCACTTAAGCCACACCATGATTGTTAACAGTTTATTTATGCCTCTGAGCAGTAGCAGTGAAGGATTTCTTGTGATAATCTAAAAGCATCTGCACAGACATCTGTCTTTGCCAGTTGCCACCAGAAGACGATGAGCAGTGAAATCTACAGAATATTGGGTACAATGTAACCCACAGGATGTAGGGAATGTAATAAATCACATAGGTTGGACTGAAGGAGAGCTGCGCTTTCCCTGTGGTGCTGGAGTGGCTGTGCTGCAACATCTCCTCCTGCAGTGGAGAACTGAGGGCAGGGTGATGTTTGGGGAAGATGTCAATGGCCAGGCAAGGATCTGGAGGCAAAGATCGTTCTGTCTGCTAGGGAAGAGCAGCCCGAAGTCAGAATGGATCTGAGTGAGGCAATAGTTTAACATAGGGTTAGCAGAGCTTCACTGGATGTTCCTTGGAACAAAAGGTTGCTCTGCTTTTACAGTCAGGTACCATGTAAGTCACTCCTGTCATTTGCTGTGACATGTCACAGCTGCCACTATGCCACTGAGCAGGGGCACAATGCCAGTCCTTTCAAGCCAGCAGAACCCAGCTGTATGTGGCAATCTTGTTTAGTGCTTTGGAGAGCTAATCCTGTGCTTGCCTCCTTAGCCCGGCTGACGACTGTAAAAGAGTGATAAAACTTGGAAGAGCTTGCCACAGTCAATAATTTTGCATTGTACAATGAAATATAATGTTACAGTTGTCACTTTTAATTAACAGATGACACATTGTCAATCTGCAATCAATTGAATTTAACTTTCAATTTTGAACTCCCTTTGAATTATTACCAGACTAACTGTCCTTACATTAAAAAAAAAAGATTGCATAAAAGCATGGAATTGTGCTTGATAAAAAAATCGTTCTTATCCATAGGTTTCAAGAAAACTAAACAACTCAGGGTAAAGTCTCATTTTTGTCTCTGCTCTCAGAATCATCTTTCTTCCTTCGTGCAAAGTCTCAGCAGATTGTGAAGGGTGTAAAGGTACCTGAGCCTGTAGTCAAGGCTGGGGAATCCTCTTCCATGAGGGGTCACTTTCCCTGGAGCAGCTTGGCACCTGAGCTCCACTAGTCTGTTTGCAGCCCTGATCCTCCTCTGGCTGCTCCTGCCTGTTCCTTGCTGCCCTTGCCTGGTGGGTGCTGCATGAGCTGGTGCAGGTGCACCTGGTACCTGTTACCTTCTGCAGACTTTTTAAAATTCTCTTGTACAAAATGCACTGCATACAAATGCATTTGTCTGTCTCGGCTGTTGTGTTGAGTGGTGTTCCCAGTGTGCTTATTGCCATGGTATCTAAGCACTTCTTAATGTGTTCCATCTGAAATTTGCCGTGTGTTTCAAGCTTAACAAAGCTCCAGGAAGAGGAAGGCCTGGACTGAGGAAGAAATGACACTTTGGAAGAGCAGTTAAAGAAGAAAGATATGTTCAAATTATCCTAGTTGTTACGTTATTCCTTCCTTCTCCACAGAAGATTTACACAAATGAAATTTTGGTATGCAAACTAAGGCTGACTTTTGTCAGTTCAATTTATCTTCTGAATCTGGAGTTTATTGATTGCTCTGTCACTTTCCATAAGTGCACCATTCACTAATCTTCTCTGCCTTTCCCCTCTTTTTCTGCCCCCACACAGCTCACTCAGGCTTTGTCTGTGTTAGGCAATCTTGCAGTGTAAATAAATTGATGGATCAGTAGCTGCACCATTATAGACTTCTCTTACAAGCACCCTTCTGGCACAACAGGAAACTCAAATTGTTTATTTCTTTTGTCAATTAAATCCAATTAGGCTAATCTGGACTACAGCCTTGCAGTGTGCCCATTTGAAGATTTTTCACTGGTGTAACTGAATGTATTCACACGCCAGTAT
The DNA here is from genome assembly GCA_013400495.1 of Nicator chloris. Lineage (NCBI taxonomy): Eukaryota > Metazoa > Chordata > Aves > Passeriformes > Pycnonotidae > Nicator > Nicator chloris. The sequence continues at coordinate 56,291 of WAAE01001291.1, forward strand.
AATTTTTTTCTCCTTGTGTTGCACAGTCCAGTAGTAGACGTGGGGGTTGAACCTCCCCATCAGATGGTTTGGTTGGTCAGCTCAGGTTGCTGGCAGGTGGCAGTGCCCTCACAGTGTTTTGGGGACAGCTCATGGCTGCTGTGGCTGGTGGCACAGTTCTGGGTGTGGTGATCCTCGAATCCCCTCCTTGCTGGTGCACAGCCCAGCTGTGGGTACACAGTTACCCCTTTGTGTTGCCATATGAAGGACTTCGGGGTGTGATCCCATTGAGGTCTGGGTGTACCTTTGCACATGTTCACACAGAGAACACACTCTGTACCAAAAATCTTATGGGGAATAACAAATATTGACTTTCCCTGGCTTTGCACGTTACACAGGTGGTTGTTTCTGGCCTGCCAGGTTGGCAGGTAAGCCACTTTATCTATAGAGTCAGAAGAATATACTTGAGGTGAAAGTGGAGAAACAGGCTGACTTGGTTTTGCCTTCCTGATGTTCAAAACCACACTGTACAAGGGAGAATCTTATCATTCTGTAACTGCTGCTCCTGATTGCTTGAATTTATATAATTCCTCTTGTCTGGAGAAGTCCAAATGCTTTAAAAACTGTCTTTGGTGCAGGAGAGTTAATTTCAAAAGAGAAAATAAGTGTATGTATTAGAATGGAGTGTAAAATCATCTGTGGCTCTTAAAATATTTAACAGCATAAAGTGGATCATTCCTCCCTGATTTTATACAACTGTGTAGAATTCATACAGTGTCATACACTCGCTATTAATCATACAGATAGAACTGTCATCTTTGTGGGCTTCGCTGGAATTGCTAAGGTGCCCTCTGCAGAAGATACTGTGGCTAATGTTCTCATTACCAACTAATTGGCTAAAGAGAATTCTCTCACATTGCATTTAGTCTGATGGATATTTTCTATCACCTGATGGGTGGAATGGACAGCCAAACCAATTATCACAGCTAAGAGTGCTATATACCCGAAAATTTCAGGCAGAGACAAAAGACCCTTGTAAGATGATGTCTAGTCAGTGCCAGCTGAGATTTTGTTAAACCATTAAATGGGTTTGGGTTCTTTGGTAAAAGCACAATTCAGAATACCTTGAAGCTTCTGTAAACCAGGCAGCCCCTGTGCTAGTTTTGGGTTGTGGTGTTAGTGCTTTGACCTTAAGTGGGAGTGGAGGGCTAAAAACAAATGGAGGCATCCTGAGGTGTTAACAGACAGTATTCTGGAGACTTTATACCTGAATGAGCCTTGTGATTTAGAAGTGCTGGCGTATGTGCTATTTACATAGTAACCCTTAGACGCAGGCATTATTCAAATTCTTTTTGTGCTTATTTTCCTTTCATGTAGCTCTAACAAATTTGAAGGAATGTTTGTGCAGTAATTGAGATGGAAAGTTGGTTGGTTCTTTTCTTTGTAGTTAACGCTTTAATTTTTGAGATCTTTGTTTGAAATGCAAAGATCATTTTCTGGAGTAGGGGAGGACAGGGAACAATTCTCTTGCGGGCCTAGCTTTCAGTGCTTTGGGAACGTTGTCTGTTTTTCCAGCATCGGTGGCAAAGCTAAAATTCCTTCTCTCTCAGCCTGGGAAGCTACCATGGACTCTGGAGCATAGGCTGTCTGTCCTGTGGCCAGTCCACGTACCTCAGCACCCAGAGCACGTGGTGCTGCTGCTCTTTGGCTGTGAATCCTTCTGTCAGTGACTGGACTGATACAGGAAAGGACAGATGTGCCATGCAATTGAATTTCGATGAAGAAGGCTGAGGAGAGCATGAGAACTGATAAGCATCAATGACCAGGACAGAAGATGGCAGGAAGGCCAGAGGCCCTGTCTGGGGCTGGGAGTAGAAGCCATGAGGGGTTAGTTACCCTCTTCTCCTTATCCCATCCTCTCCAGCCCCTGCACTGTTCCCCCAGCCCTTCGCTCCTTGGGGTGTCACCCTGCAGAGCTGCCTCCTTCTTCCTCCAGCACAGCAGAAGCAAGGTGCCCCTGTCAGCCCCTCTTTAGTGTTCAGGTGTCTCCTGGAAGCAGAGGTCTGCCTCCCTGATACTGTCCTCACCATGGATTCTGGAAAAACATGCTCTTAGAGAAGGAATTCTCTGGCTAGGGATCTCACTTTTAGTAATGCATTCCTTTTTTTTTTTTTTTAAAGTCAGATCATTTGTAGCAGAATCATTTTAAATAAGCTTTCCTTGCTTCATTAAAACCATAATGAGAATCAGAAGAAAAGAAATTTCTCAGATAAGGGCAGGTGACACAGGAGAATGTAGATTCCTTTTCATATACAAAATGAAGAGTGTGTGTGTGCTGTGTTCCTTTTTTTGTTCTGTACTGTATATTCTGCCTCCTTACTCTAGAGGAGACTGCACAGGTCGAGAGTTTGGGCTCTGTCCCTGGGAGGCTGTAATCCAAATGGGTGAAGAAAGAAAGGCAGAGGAAAAGGAGAGGGTTTCCATGAGAAAATCTTGCATGTGCTCTGTGCATGTAAGTGCATGGATTGCAGCTTCTCCAAGTGTTTTGTTGTTGAGAGGGTATAAGCCAATGCTCTTAAAGAGCACTCCAAGAGGGATGAGTGGAGCTGAGGGAAAATGCATTGGAGCATTGAATCATCTTTCAATCTCATCAAGTACTTTAGCTCTGCATGGCTGGTCCACAGATCATATCTTTGTGCTGCTGCAGTAGTGAAGTGAGAGAAGCACTGAGCACTCTGATTTACATCTGATTAGAAAAGGGCAAGTTTTAAGTTAAGCATTTCTTTCATCCCTGCTTCTTTATTGACTGACATGGATGATGGAAGCTGGAAGTGTTCTGGCTCTGTTTTTTGGGTAGCAGTAGCTCCGTAGAGAGTCTGCACCCTCCTACACACTGGGAAAAGCCAGAGAACATGTAACCCAGCATGACACAAGGGCTTGTTTGTATTACTGAATGTGTCCTCTTGCATTAGTATGTAGATTAATTGTGAGCCAGTCTAGGAAACATCATGAATGTGCATGCTAAGTGTTAATGCTTTGTTGTTTAATGAATACTCCAAATAAAGTGGACCAAAGGGGTAAGTACAGTCAGTATCTCCAAGAACAACAAAGTAGTGGTATGTTGTGGTGACAAACCACTTAAAAATGCAGCAAGCCTCATCTCTTAATTCCTTAAGCAGTTCACTCCCTTGCATAGATGGGCTTTGTTTTATGCTTCACAGTTCATTTCAGTTCATTCTTGAATATAATGCAGCTCCTCATAGGCTCCTCAATAATAAATACCTCAGAATAAAACTTTAATAATAAAATAGACACCATTCTGATCAGAATTAGACCAAAGCATTTGCTATCAAGCTCAAGAGGGCAAAATTTGGTGTTAAACTTCATTAAAGTGCTAATAGAACCATAAAAAGACTTCTCAGGCATTCCCTAAAGATAAAGAAATGAGCTGTCTCTTAAAAACTATATTTTATTGAGAGATGCAACCCAAGATGCAATAAGTGCACTCCTGGGTAAAGCAAAGGACAGTTTGGGCCGAGGCTAAAATTACAGTCAGCTAAGAAGTATACATTTGCTTCTTTCACCTGCTAATAATGTGTGATTTTCCACATGGTGGCCATAATCAACTTGAAGTGGGGTTTTATTCAGCATGAACATCTGCTTCTCATTGTTCTGGGTGAGCCATCCCAACTTTTTTTTCTTAAAAAGATAGAATTGTATTTTAAAAATTTGATTGTTAGTCTCCGTCCACCCTACCTGGATTCTAGCATATGCAGCCCTTGATTGTAGATAGAATTATGGTGCATGTGAAAAATGATTCAAGATTTCTTGACTTGAGTCTTCTGGGAGATCTCAAAGCGACAACCGCCCAAATGTCAGGATGATGTTGCTCCCTTCACATAAAGCAATTGAGGCTGAGTTACTTTTCACTGCACAATCTCTGCTTGCCCTGATGAGACTACATTTTTCACTTTGTGTCTTGTAATTGTTAGCTATGTGTATTTTCAGTCAGTGTTAATTAAAAAATTGTAATTAGTGAAACAGGTAATGAAGTCCTCTTTGAGACATTTGGGCTCTGATTCAGTCCTATGAACTCTGCCATTAATTTCACCATGTCTAGATTGCACTGGATGTAGTTTTCATTTGAAAATAAGTATGCTGATGACTTGGTTTTTTTGATATAGTCACATAAACTGAATGTCTGTAGGACCTGCCAGTGCCATATGACGTGGTTCTGTGCTCTCGGCACCTGTGCCCTACCCTGAATGTTTCTGGAACTATGTGAATATGTCCATCCTTGGGATGGGCAGCTTGCATCTTCAGTAATATCAGAATGGGAAAATATCCTACTCGATTATTCAGTCAAAGCAAGTGGAAAAAGACCCACCAGAAGTGGGCATGCAGAGAGCTAGAACATACTAGCACTGAAAGTTATTTAAATAATTGCCTCTTTCAGAATATTAATGTAATAATTAGATTACCCAGCCTTCACCTTTGCAGTCAGACTTGATGTCCTCTTCTCCAGCACAAATTCACAACAGTGTTCTTAACTACAAGACAAGTTCCTTGGGCTTTTGGTTTCAGTTCTCTTTTATCTAGTATGAATCTGCACAGCTGTCAGTAGTGGAGATCCCACTTTTGGACACTTGTTCCTGCTGCCTTCTCATGGTGGCAGAAAATATCCTACTGTCACAAAATAAACAGGCTTGTAGGGCTCATCTAGCAGAAAATAAATTCAAACTCCTGCCCTACTTGTACCTACATGGTGTTATGATGTGTTAAAGTGGTTGTATGCTGGCACCTGAATACTGTGAAAACAGAGCTATATCTGGGTCCTGGGCTCTGTTTTGGGCAATTTAATTAAAGATTGGCATGATGTTCCCAAAATAACCCCCTGATGACAAGTTGTCTTCCCCAGAAAGCTGGCCATCTGAATTACAAAAAGTGTGGGTGATGGGATACGTAAAGAAAACCTGGGTAAACACAGGGCGTTCTTATTTTGCTTTCTCCATAATTTTAATAATACCGTGTTTTGAGCTGTAGGCAAGGCCAGATTGGATGGGGCTTTCAGCAACCTGGTCTAGGGGAAGGTATCTCTGCCCCTGACAGGGGGATTGCAATGAGATGATCCCTTCTGATCCAAACCATTTTGTGATTCTGTGTGTTTCCTTGTAGGCAAGAGAATGCATAGCTGCACAAGACTATAATCAAAAAAGCAGAATATTAGCAAGGTTTCAAATTCAGGAGAAGGGTGACAAGGTAACTGAACTTGCAAAGATTTTTCCAGTCATAAGACACCAAGTGAAATGTGCAGTTGTGAGTTGAAAAAAGGATGTCTTATTGATGTCTCGGTTTGAAAGACAGGTGTTTGCCAAGGAAGGTGGGAACTTCCCTTGGAATGGAAAATATGACCCCCTACCCTCCAAATTATTATAACTTAGAAATTACAGGGCTTTCAGGCAAAGATATGAGGAAAGGAATGGCAGTTCTTTACTAGAATGTACATCTATATAACAAGGCAAACCAGCAGCGGGAGCAGAGCAGCAGCAGCAGCAGCAGCAGCCCAGCGCAGCCTTCTCTGGCTGCCAGGCCCTTTCCCCTTGGCTGCAGTTCCGGGCACGGCCGCCAGGGGCGCTGTTGGCTCCCGGCCGGGCAGGGCGGGTGCTGTGATTCCCCCACGCCTGCAGGGGGCGCTGTGGCGCCGGCTCCGCCCCCTCTCCACACGCTCCTGGCGGCTGAGGGC